>JZLH01S0545258.1:325-23158 GCA_001188425.1 Eucidaris tribuloides
TGCCCTGATGTTTATCAAACTGTCACTGATATATATCATATGTTTCCCGTATGATGTTGCTTGCATTCAAGCAACTTGCAATACGCAGGAATTCCCCTCTAAAAGCTAACAAGTAACATCTGCGTGGCGATAAACTTTAGCTTCCGTGATTTCTACCCCCACGTTATATGATGTTTTCCGTAAATCGTGAAATCGTCGAAGTATGATTATAGGTCTGAAAACCGTCAGTATGGTTCAGAAAGGTTGTGAACCTATCGTAAATTTGTTCAATACACTCTTAGCCTTTATTACTAACGATTGTATACCAATCGTAAGATTGTCGGTAACTCTTTAAAATACAGGGCTATTGATGCCCGTCCTTGTCCTTCCAAATCGAACAAAGCACTAAGCAACAAACATCCTTACGTCCATTTCCTTTACGATAATAATGTTGTTTCAAATCTAAACGCTTAAATACCGATGGAAAATAGAGAGTGGGTCCAAGTCAACAAAGTCAGAGCTGGCGGTCATGTAGTGCCTTCACATGGTCAACAACCATTGTAAGAGGACGTTTTTCATTGACACTATTGTCGACGAAAAAATACTTACTGCACGCTGCATACACTTTGTCTCCTTCATTTAATCAAGTGTAAAACAATATTTTAGAATTGAACAAAAGGTCATGATTAATAGACAGCGCGTGTGGGCACATGTTGTCGTATATGCTGTTTACTTTGATTTATTCACATTTCTCAATCGTTATTTCTTGATCAGAAATAAACCACATCAAAGTGCATGTCATCTTGAGAAGTCGAGCTGAACAAATACTTTGGCAAATTTTCAGTTGTAAACAATCCTGGGAATGGTATGAATTATGAGTCATTCCGTGGTTGTTAGGCGCTGTTGCACTTCCACGTAATTTGTTGCTTTTAATCAACAGAAAGTCTGCAATTTAATTTTTTTACGTTGTAGTTGTACATGATAATCTCAGTAAGTTATCACTTAATCAGGGGATTTCCTCGCACATGGTTACATTTCAAACTTACAGTCATCTATCAAATAATGTGTGACCGTGTAGTCGTGTGTTGTGCGTATTGTTTGTGTACCGTTTGTGTGACCTTGTGTGGACTCATGCTGTGGTTGTGTTGATGTGTGTGTGTGTGTGTGTGCTGTGTATGTGTGTGGATGCTCTGCTGTGTGTGTGTTAGGTGTGTGTGTGTGTGTGTGGTCTGTGTGTGGTGTTGGGTGCATGTGACTGAGTGTTGTGTGTGTGGTGTGTGTGAGCCCTTGTGTGTGTGTGTTGTGTGTATGCTGAGTGCCTGATGTGTGGTGTGTCGGGGGGGGTTTGACATGCCTTCCCACCAGCGGAGATGGGGCTGCAAGACCCATCTCCCGTTTATATATACATGTCTGAATTCTGAATGATTTCGATGGGTATATGGAAAGGGGGCGGGGGGGGAGCGGGTCGTAACGACTCTCCCGACCCCCCCCAAAATCAGAAGGTCCGCCACTTTATTCCGATGCCTTTCACAATGATATAAATGAAAAATGAACTTGTATGAATTTCATCACGGTCCTGCAAATATATTTGTTTATTTGCATTGTGAAAAGGTCCAAAAATAATCTTGAATTGACCCACCACGAAAAAAATCCTGGATATCTTCCTATCATTTTATTGTGAAAAGGTAAAAAAAAAATATATGTCATCATGATCCACCCAGAAAAAAAATCCTGGACACATCCCTGCATTTCAGTTTCCATTCTTGATCTTCTCCCCTTTAGTTTAATAGACATGTTTCAGTTATCAACCAAACTTGTTTTTCTCTCTGAAGGTTTTAATTGAAAATTATGTCTTTTATTGATGAAAAAATATACTAGCAACATTCTGAAGCTTTGAGCTCCGTATGTATAGCTTGTCGTTTAGAAGAATACCACTCCAATCAATCATATAAATTTCAACATGATCCACCTAAAACCGTTGTACACGGGTGGTTCCCGAAATTTACTTCTGGAGTCACAAATTTATTCTGGTGATTCGACAATCCCCTCCCCCGCCCCCTCTGGAAAAAAAAATCGAAGCGAACTTTTGTTTCTTCCTTCAAGAGAATGGGCACGCCTCCTGGATGCCTAACTTTCAATTAATTCAAATACATTTGTCACATCGTTTTTAAGTACCTTAACTGAATAAAAGACGTGACAATTTGACTAGACATATAACAATCGCCCTTCGGTGCCAAACGGCACTATCACGTATTCTACACCAGCACGATCCTCGCTTATTCATTCAAACATGAATTAGCGACTTCACAAAGGGCTCAGTGTTATCAAAGACTATTAGGCCAACTCACTGATACCAAACGGAAGCTTTGCTTTTCCGTGTTTACTTTCTTCACTAAGCTCCTTATATGAAGTGGTTCGGTAAGAGGGAGCACGGAAAGCACGCCTCTTTACATTACATTCAAAAATAGATTTCAAAATCAATCATCGACAATGATACTGGTAGGAGTATGTTCTACAAAGTACAAGCTATTTAGCTGCGTATCGAAATAAGCAACACCAATAATTGAATAAGGTTTTTAATTTAACAATGTTCACAGTTTTAAAAACGGAGCTTGATCCTCCATGTCAAAAGTGTCACAGAATAGGTCTTAAATGGTGGAAAAGTGAAAATCTTTCATATCTGCTGGTTTTTCACCGCTCATTTCCCCCTGTAGACTGATGTGTTACAATTAAGTGTGCACCTCATGCATATGGTTTGTTGATTTCCACCGACGTATATGGGCCCCATATACATATATGGGCCCCATATACAAGGGCCCCATACCCCCCCCCCGACGAATTTCGCGACCATGCCGCCGCGCAAATTTTTTTGACCGCGTCGCTCGCTGACTTTTTACTTCTAAGTCTTGCGCATCTTTTGAGCCCGTTTTCGCGAAAATCGGACATACCGTTACGACGCTGCGCGACTTTTTATACATGCATGCCAACCCAAAAATTGCTCAAAAACGTGATTTCGTGTACAAAATCAATGGAAATTGTGTTTTCAGCCAAAAATCATAAATGTATGATTATTTTTGCTTTTACTGGTTGAAATAAATTAATTTCATGCTATTTATGATTGCAAAAGTGTCCCCAACAAATTTCATTGAAAAAACAATAGAAAACAAAAGGTCAAAAAACAAAGAAATAAATAAGAAATTCACATAACATTAAAATACATAAGAAATTAATTCCAATTCGGCAAACTTTTTGTAGATAATTGTGAGAAATGTCAGAATGAATATTTTCACCAAAAATTAGTATTGTACTAGCTATTGTAAGTGAATTATAGGCGAAAACATAATTCTATGTACTTATTTGCATAATTAATTACTTAAAAAATAGAAAAAATAATTTTTTGAAAATTTTACTATACAGTCCTGTAGTTTACATCCGACTCTATGTGCATGCAAATTTTCGCGCGATCGCGCGTTCGGCGGCCGAGATCTGAGGTTGGGGGGTCAAATTGACCCCCCCCAGTAAAAACCCGGTCTGAAATAGCCCAGTTAAAATAGGGTTAATCTTCAGCGCTGATAATATAAGTTGCCAAAGGTCCCGAAGTAGCAAATTAATTAAAACAAATGCCTCAACTGTTGTAACTATAATATCAAAGATTTTTAAAGTGGTTTAGAAATTTAAATCTTAATATGTCGAAGTCGCAGATCTGCACCAGTAAAACACAAATTTATGGTGATCTGCAGATACGCAGATCACCAATAACAGATATTCTACATACATAATAGATTTATGTATTTCATATTGTATCATACTCTCCCCACATATGCCTACATAATGCTTTTGGGTTTCATAGCAACATCATTCTGCATTGCATTATAACAAAGGACACAAATGCACATGTAAATGTACATGGACATATATTATGCACAATAACTGTTTCTGTTGATTTGCTTTGCGTAGAAACTTGGTCTGAAATAGTTCATTTAATATATAAGGTTAAATAATCTTAACCCCTTGGGGACGACGGGCTTGTACAGAAGCCCAGTACATGGCACACTCAGAGACGACGGGCTTCCACAGAAGCCCAGAAAATATGATAACAATTTCGGTTAAACACTGGATAGACGGTAGAGTTTTATTGCTTAATGCGTTCGTCTCCAAAATTACACATTTTTGACTAGTATAAAGGAAGAAAATAAATATTGCGAGAGAAATTTTATAAGAAAACATGGGTGAATATTAACTTCAAAATCAACCACATGCAAATCGAGTCGTCTCTCAGTGAACAACAGTGTCATATAGTATCGAGCCCAAGGGGTTAAGCATATATAGAATTCATGAATTTCTTATGTACTCCTAAAGTCTAAGTTAGTGTAAGTGATCTCACCATCAGAACATGTTGAATGAGA
This sequence comes from Eucidaris tribuloides, assembly GCA_001188425.1. NCBI lineage: Eukaryota > Metazoa > Echinodermata > Echinoidea > Cidaroida > Cidaridae > Eucidaris > Eucidaris tribuloides. The sequence continues at coordinate 4,711 of JZLH01S0545258.1, forward strand.
TGTTTGAGATGTTTAGGTTGGTTGGTCTGGTTGGCTGGCAGCTTGTAAGGGGTGTGGCCCACCTCAGTTACTTCCAACTCCTCCCCCTTCATGTGAATCTTAGTTCCTGTCAGTTAGAGAAACAAAGGAATGCAAGTGCAAGTATCAATATTGCAATAAGTGATTTCAAGTTTCGTGTTGGTGTTATTGTTAGTGTAAGCAGACATAAAAAGCCGTTAAACCGAGCTCAGAAACTATGACTCGGATTAACGGCCACTATAAATTCTGTAATCGATAGCTTAAAGTGACAGGCTACCATTGTGGAGCTTCAATTTAAAAAATTGTCAAACTTTGATATCTGAGCTACATAGTAGTGTTCATATGGACAAATAAACACACTAGAATACAAATGTTTGGAAAGTTACACTGCCAATGGCAAGTTATGCATGAATAAATAATTAAAACTCGGGGCGAGTTTTAATAGCCTAGGTGTAAACAGTATGTCTATGGGAGGAAATGGGCAAGTGAATCTGGTCAACTTACAATTTTCACTTTTTTAAAGCACTAAATAATCATTTTGAAATACAATTTTTTCAGGGCTTCATTTTTAGACCTTATCAAAGACACTTGTAGCATGGGGAATCATGTGGCTCAAATTTTTTTAACTGTGGTAAATGCTAGGGAATACCTTTAAAGACACAAGCTAACATTGTGGAACTTCAATTTAAACAAGGCAGAAGGCAGATTGTGTCTTGCCCACTGTGACTAAATAACACAATAGTTTTCCCAAGTACTTCCCCAAGCAAAATTTGTGTCACAGGAGAGTCTTGCAAGTAAACTTTAAGGCATGGTATAACAATATTTCCATTGAAAAAAAAAGTGAGCTACATGTACATGATTCGCCATGCTACCAGTGTCTTTGATAACGTCAAAAAATGAAGCCCTAAAAAAAATTACAGTTCAAAATGACCATAAAGTCCTTTAAAAATGTAAAAAATTACCGAGACTATTCAAGTTTCCCCCCATAGACTGCTGTGTTGCAAAATTTCATCAGCCGCGAATGATTATGTACCAATTTTTATCTGTTCATACTTTACAAGTGACAGCATAACTGTCTAAACTTGTGTTCAAGGGTGTTTATTTGTCCATTCAAACACGGTCAGATATGTCAGATAGCAAAGTTTGACAATTTTCAAACCGATTTTACACAATGTTATATAGAGTCTTTAATGTTTCATCTAAAATGATCTATTTTAGGCTTAACCCTAATCAGACTGGGCTTTTTTGGCTATGCTATAAGCACGAGTGGGGGGGGGGGGAAGGGGGGGAAGGGGGGAGGGTCGATTCCACCCCTAAAGATCTCGGCCATCAACCGGCCATCAATTGTACACAAAAATCAGGTTTTTGAGCGATTTTTGGTTTGATATAAGTACAAAATATTACGTAACTTCGGAACCGCGAACCTGGACGTCGCAAATTTGGTCTGCGCGAGATTCAAGAAAATAAAAGTCATTAAACACCGTGGAACTGCTTTGCATGTTGCAGACATATTTTGCACGAAATGTCTAGTCACCCCCCACCTTGTTAAGGTTAAATTGACAGTGCCCCATAGGGCCGTTATCAAAATGTGGTCAAAACAATGTTGTTTTCTGTAGACCCTCTTGTAACTAGATCAGGAGATTCATGATGCCGATTGTTTATTGGTGGGCAGTGTGTTGACAGAGTTGTTTTGTTTGTTGACAATAACACTACATGCTCTACTGCTCCTGATACGACAAGTTTGATAGCTGAACAGCATAGAGGTCTCTCTGTTATTTCCACCTCCCTGTACAGGCAGTAGCACTCGTGTGCAGAGTATTTATAGCTACGGGGATTTCTTGGTCCCTTCTACTACAGTGCATGCACTTGCCCCATTAGGTTTTCATAATCGATATACTTGGGGCCATATCATGCCTCTGGCGATATTTTGAAATAATCATGAGATCATTATCGTGTATTCAATATTTTTTCAACATTGATTAATTTCGATATTATCAAATATCACCCAGCACTACACCCTAGAATACAAAAGTTTGGAAAGTTAGTTTTCCACTGGCAAGATATGCATGAATAAACAATTTACAATTTACGGTGGAGGATAAAATAGCCTACATCTACACAAAGCAAGTCTATGGGAGGAAATGGGCAGGTGAATCCGGTCGATTTGAGTGGTTGTAGATTTTCACATTTTAAAAGTACTACATCATCATTTTGAAATACAATATGTTTAGGTCGTTATTTTCAGACCTAACAAAGACACTTAGAGCATGGAGGATAATGTAGCTCACATTTTTAATGTGTGGTCATTGTTAGCCTGCAGCTTTAACAATGTTTAAAGGCATGTACATGTACTTCCTTCTTGATATCATGTATTCAACTCATTTCATTATGTCTTAGTTTTTTCACACACAAAAATCTGATCTAATTTGTCTTGCTGCTCACCGGGTGCCATCGCATTGCCACACACAACTGCGAGACCCAGCTGGGTAAGCCAAGACTAAAAAACACGAACACAAATGCTAACAATGAACTTGATTTCCTTAATCCCTAGGGGTTAGTGTTATTGAATGGGTCAAATGCATGTAATTGTTAACACCAGCAACCCAGCTCGGTTCAGCAGACGATTGTCAGCACTATCTACAACACCAACTTCCGGAAATGCATGATTTTGGGGTCAGCTCACTAGGATCCATCAATTTCAAGTTTTGGTCTAATGAACATCATCAAAGAATTATTACCTGATAAGCAAATAAATGATGAGTCAAACATTGTTATTGACGGCAATCTAGTTACTGATCCTTGTAAGATTGCAAATGAGTTTAATGTTATGTTTAGCAATGTTGGAAAAACATTTTCAAACGCAAATGTCAAGAGAAATTCTGGTACGGAAAGCCTACGAGGTACTCAGTCAAGAGTTACTTTTGAAGAAATCCCTATTGAATTTGTTCAAAAGGAACTGTGTAACTTAGATTGTTCCAAGTCTAAAGGTCTTGACGACCTGCATCCGAGATTGTTGAAAATCAGTGCCCACTTGATCGCATTACCATTAACAAATATCTTTAATAGCTCAATGCGAATAGGTCACTTTCCGCGGGATTTTAAACTTGCCAAAATTGTCCCTGTACCTAAAAGCAAATCATCAAATGACGTTAATAACTTTAGACCAATATCCCTATTATCGATCGTTTCCAAAGTATTTGAAAGGGCTGTTCATTCACAATAAATTAGTTACTTGGACAAAGAAAAGTTGTTGAGCGAACGCCAGTCAGGCTTTCGACCAAACCATTCAACATCAACATGTTTAACCGAAATCTGTGACCTGCTTTACGACAATCTCGATTAAGGGCGACTAATTGGTGCAGTTTTTCTTGATCTAAGGAAAGCATTTGACATAATACCACACGACCTCCTGTTAAAGAAACTTGTTTCTTTCGGTATTGATGGAGTCGAATTAAACTGGTTTAAATCGTATACAATGGGCAGAATGCAATGTGTGTCTTACAAAGGTGTGACGAGCGACTTGCTACCAGTACACTCAGGGGTTCCCCAGGGATCAATATTAGGTCCCTTGTTATTTTGTATGTACGTCAATGACATTGCTAATCTACCTCTTCACCCTCAAACATTTCTCTCTATGCCGATGACACGGCTATTTTTTCTTCGGGTTTTGGCGTTCAGTCTGTACACAGACAACTTCAAACAGATATTCACAAGTTCAACAACTGGTTTTTGGAAAACAGAATGATTGTCAATACAGAAAAAACTAAGGTAATGCTTTTCACAAGTCGAAGGAAAAGGCGTTCAATAGATATGGAAATTAGTATGAATGGTACAATTCTGGATAATGTTACAAAGTTCAGATACCTTGGAGTTATAGTTGATCACAATCTTGATTGGTCTTTTCACGTTAATGGTGTTATCAGAAAGATGTCACACTCCATTGCATGTATACGACGAATCAAACAAACCAAAGAAACACTGACCCAATTGTACTATTCTTTAATCCTCCCACACCTCGACTACTGTTCAACTGTATGGGGCTGTTTGACAAAGAAAAATCTGCTCCGGCTTCAAAGATGTCAAAATAAATAATCTCGCCTCGTATTAAACGCAGATTACCGTACACCTACTATATTATTACTAAATGCTGTTCAATGGCAATCCATAGATAAGAGACTGGAGTATCAATACTGTGTAATGGTATATAAACTATTGAATGATTTGGCGCCCCCATATCTCTGTCAACTTGTGATTAGACGAAACATTATTTACTCTACCAGACTTGTACACTCCAACCCATTATACTTACCAAAACCAAGAACAGAATCTAAAAGACGGTCTTTCTCATACACTGCCAGCAAATTATACAATTCATTACCAATATATATTCAGTCTTCAACCTCACTACAAATCTTCAAAAAACGCCTCCGGCAATACCAATCTTCCCTTTGATTCGTGATTTCACCAGTTTGCATATGATAACTTATTTTCGTTTCATGTTAATTTTTGTTTATTTTTCTTCTGATTTGCTTTATTGTTTTATTATGTATGTGTATATTTATAGTTTCATATTTGTGTAATTCATTGTCTACAACGCAGGGCTCCCTTGTAAAGCAGGCCTATTTGGCTCTGAACGGGACTACCCTGCTTTTAAATAACACGTGAATAAATAAATAAATAAATAAATCACCCAATTAAACTTAATTACAAACTTTCAATGACACGACTACTCACCTGAGTAAAAACAGGCCTCAAAGTCGGCTTTTGGTCCATTTTCCATCAGCATGCACTTGGCCTCGCCTGTATACAGGGTCACTTTGGGGGTCTTGGACCGGACCAGGTCTATGAACTTGGCTGCATACAGGTATTTCTTCCAGTACTTTGAGGGGAGGTTGTGGTAGCTCAGGGTCTTGGTAGCACTGTCCTGAGGAGGGGACGGCGGGTTCTCAATGAGGGGAAACCCCTTCCCCCCATTGGGTTGGTAGATTGTAACCTACAGACAACCCGGAATGAAATTATGAAATTACACACAGCCAATTCATATTGCATTTGACAATGTTAAACATGCTTACAGCACAGAATTTTAGACGTACCTAAAGTTTTGGTCTGTATCACAGGCCTTCTTCAGAGATGAGTATTTGAGGGATGCAGCGGATGTTGTTGAGTTACGTTGTGTGCACGTGGTGCATACCGTTGTCCTGGTGACTCATCTCGGTGTGGATGAATGAGTGCACTGTTGCAAATGGCGGGAAGATCCAGGCTGACAATTCAGCCAATCCCAATTCATCGTTGAATCACTTTTCCTGATCTGTATCGTTTCCTTCACCAAATGCGGAAAATCCCTGTTATCCTTGTCCAAGACTTTTATGCCTTCCCAATCGATCTTATGATTGCAATTGATACGTTCTGCTACGGGCCGTAACGGCTGATGGAATTCGGCTCGGTGCGGTTGAGCGATGCTCCTTCACTCTCTCACCTAACTGCCTACCAGTCTGTCGGATGTAAGATTTAGGGCATTGCTTGCATGGTATTTGATACACAACACCAGATTGTTTGGTGGTAGGAACTCGATCCTTCAGAGAGACGAGTATTCGCCTTAGCATTCATAGCAGAACATAGTATCAATTACAATCATAAGATCAATTGGGAAAGCAATAAAAGTCTTGAACAAGGATTACAGGGATTTTCCGTGTTTGGTGAAGGAAGCGATACAGATCAGGAAAAGTGATTCAACGATGAATTGGGATGTCGGCCTGGATCTTTCCGCCATTTACAACAGTGCGCTCTTCCATCCACACTGAGATGCGTCACCGAGACCACTGTATGCACCATGAGCATACGACGCGACTCAACAACATCCGGCGCATCCCTCAAATACTCATTATCTCTGAAGAGGGCTTATGATACAGACCAAAAATTAAGGTACATCTTATATTATGTGCTGTAAGCATGTTCACATAGTTATTAATACATACCAGCACATATGAATCTTCAGTTTGATATGGCATTTGTATTTTAATTTAACACAGTACCAACTTGGTTTATTGGTTACTTTGTTCACATCTGCATTCAACACCACTTTGAAAATAAGTACAAGATTTTAGACATGATAACTTCAAAAGAGACATAAGCAGGCTTTCCATCATCTGAGAGCATTGATGGTACCACAATGGCCATGCTGGCAAGGACATTTTTTGTCTGGTTGCTGAAGTATGCAATGTTGTGAGCACATATTCAATGAGCCTTGTGTCTGCCACAATCTACGCATCACATCATATTAAGCAGCAAATCATAACTCTTTGTGTGAACCAAATTAATGGGTTTACAGAAATGTCACGTATCAATATTTCCTGAGCATAGACAAAACCAAAGAATAAAACTTTGAATTGTACTTAATCATTCAGCCCTGACCCAATGATGAAATTGAGGCAATTGTTGGAGAGGTAAAGTAATGGAATAAGAGGGTTGAGGGCTCCCAGAGGGGAGGGGAGGGTTATAGCCTTGAAGTATACCAGAGGGAGGGCTACGGTTAGAGGCTTGAGGGATAAAAGAGGGAGGGGTAGGTTAGAGGCTTGAGGGATACTAGAGGGGAAGGATAGGTTAGAGGCTTGAGGGATAAAAGGGGGAGGGGTAGATTAGAGGCTTGGGGGATACCAGAGGGGAAGGGAAGTTTAGAGGCTTGAGGGATATCAGAGGGGAAGGGAAGTTAAGAGGCTTGAGGGATATCAGAGGGGAGGGGAGGTTGGAGAGTTGTGGGATACCACAGGAGAGGGGTAGGTTAGAGGCTTGAGGGATACCAGAGGAGATGGGTTGGAGGGTTGAGGGATACCAAAAGGGAGGGGTAGGGTAAGAGGACTTGAGGGTTACCAGAAGGGAAGGGAGCGCTATAGGCTTGAGGGATACCAGAGGGGAGGGGAGGACTAGAGGGTGGAGGGATACCAGAGGGGGGGGGGAGTTAGAGGCCAGATATACCAAAAGGGAGGGTAGGTTAGAGAGTTGAGGGATACCAGAGGAGAAGGGTAGGTTAGAGGGCTGAGGGATACCAGAGGGGAGGGGAGGGTTATAGACTTGAGGGATGCCATTGGGGAGGGCAGGTTGAGAGGGTTGAGGGATAAAGGCCATGTACTTGGTTTCTTACCTGCATGCCATCTGGTGATATCCTGAGGACTTCCACTACCCTGTCCTGACCATCCTTGCGCTTGAGAAACTCCAGACACACTTCGCCATGACTCATAATACTGACCTGATATATATTTCCCCACAAAAATAAAATAAAGTAAATAACAGAAAGTAATGAAATAAAGGAACAAACAACGCCAATTTGACTGTCCACAGTCAATGGGTATGCCTCCACAGTCCACACCCCCACCCTATTTGACTGAAAAACCTCGTGCATGCACGACTATTTGATCAGAAATTTTTGAAGTTGGTAACAAGATCAAATCAGACATGTATAAACCCTTGTGACCTTTGACCATTCAACTCTGAAACGTAAACAGTTCATTGTGGCTTCATACTGTACATACTTGACCCAAGTCACATTTATATCCACTAAGCAACTCTTGAGTTTTCAAGAGTCCAAATCAGATTTGTATGAGGACTCATGACCTTTGACCATAAACCTTTCAACACCAAAATCTGATCAGTTCATCTGTGCCTCATATAAAGTACTTGACCCAAGTTACATGCACATAAAAATCCAATAAGCTATTCTTGAGTTATTGTGGTAATATACCCAAATCAGATACGTAGGAAGTGTTGTGACCTTTGACCTTAGACATTTCAACTCCAAAATACCTATATGCTCATTGGTGCCTTTTATTACACACTTGAACCAAGTTACATTGATATCCAATAAACCTCTCTCGAGTTACCATGGGAATGAGTCCAAGTCAGACGTGTATGAGGCTTTGTGACCCTTGACCTTTAACCTTTCAACTCCAAAATCTCATCAAGTCGTCAGTGCCTTATAATACATACTTCACCCAAGTTACATCAATATCCGATAAGCCATTGTCAAGTTATTATGGTAGAGAATCCATGTAAGGGGCCTCATGACCTTTGACTCCAAAATCTAATCAATTCACTGGTGCCTTATAAACCTCACCCAAGTCATAACATAATCTGACCAGCCATTCTTAAAGGTATTGGCTAACATTTACCACAGTTAAAAAAATCTGAGCTACATGATTCCCCATGCTACCATTGTCTTTGATCAGGTCTTAAAATGACGCCCTGAAAAAATTGTATTTCAAAATGATTATTTAGTGCTTTAAAAAAGTGAAAATCGTAAGTTGATCGGATTCGCCTGCCCATTTTCTCCCATAGACTTATGGTGTGTACACCTATGCTATTTAAACTCCCACCCCCCTCCCCCGAGTTTTAATTGTTTATTCATGCATAACTTGCCATTGGCAGTGTAACTTTCCAAACTTTTGTATTCTAGGGTGTTTATTTGTCCATTTGAACACTACTATGTAGCTCAGATATCAAAGTTTGACAATTTTTTAAATTGAAGCTCCACAATGTTAGCCTATCACTTTAAAGATTGAGTTCAGGATTTGTACACCCAAAATCGGCAAAATGAATGAAATCAGCTAAAATCATTCACAATGTGAAGATATAGTATATACAGCATGGCCCAAAAAGAATGCTACACATGCGATCGTTAATTTCTTCAAAGTCATTCACAAAATGTCATTGGTGATTATTCCATGGGTTAAAGCATTCTTTTTCCAACAAAATGATACCATGATCATTAATTTTGATTGAGGTGTTTGGATCTTAAGGCTATTTTTCTGAGGCAATGTTGTTTCCTAAATTTGCTATTTTTTAACCTCCAGCGATCATCAGAATACCGAAATATTCTCGCGTCTCAGCATGCCATACCAGACAAACCGCGATGACAATGGAGAGGTAGCTCGCATCATCTTCCTTATGAAAGCAAGGCCATTCCAGCCCTTTGTCATCATGGTTTGTCCGGTATGGCAAGTGAGATGCCAGAATATCTCGACGTTTCGATGACCGCTGCTGTTGAAAAATTGGCAAATTTGGGGAATTGCCTTGCCTCCGAAAAATGGCCCTAGAATCAAAACGCCTTACTCAAAATCAATGATCTTGGTATCATTTTATTGGAAAAAGAATGTTCTATCCAACGAAATAAAAAGTAATAAAAATTTTGCCGATAATGGTGACAAAATTAGCAATCATACTCGAAGCATTCTTTCTGGGCTACCCTGTATAACATTGTGGGAGACGTATTTAAAAATTGTCAAATTATGCTATCTGGGGGGACGTATATCACATACGCATTGTGTAATGAACTAATTCACTTGTTACTCTTCACTCACCACTGCATTTCTGGACTGCTGTCTGATGGGCCTTAGTCGACTGGCATTCAGGGGAGGGGTCAACTCAACAAGACTGTGGGCCCCTTCACCCCCGTCCTGTTCTCCTTCCCTCTTCTCATGTTTCCTGGTGTGACGGTGCGTCCAATCACTGCCCTTCTCAGTGTCATGTGACTCTGACTTACTCCTCTTATTAACATTCTTCTCTTTGGAATTGGCCTCTTGGTTCACTTCACCTTCCTGTTTATGTAATACTCCTTTCTGATCACCATATGTTTCTGCAACAGGTGTATGTACACTGGGGTGCTTTATCAGTGAGGTTTGCGAACTGTGCTTCTTTCTAGTGCCACTTTCACTGATATTGCACTGCTGCCTTACCACAGGTTCCCTTGTCATGACATCAGATTCAGAGCAAGTTCTCTGTTTGACATTTTTCTCATCCATATCACCATTTGTGACAACATCTTCCCTATCTCTTCCACTATGATGAATACCATGCTGACTCAAATTTTCTTGAGAGAACCATTTACCTGCTGGAGGTTTGGTCCTACCATCACTCTCATATGTGTCCAATCGTCTTTCCACTTCATGGAAATTCTGGGAATCACGATTTGCATAACTTTGACTGATTTTCTCTTTTCTCTGTGCAATGACTGATGACAAATCTCTAGTTCTGTGCTTGTTATTTTCAGTCCTGTTGCCATCACCAGCATGTAGAATGAACAGATCTGACTTGGAGCCACGTGCCTTGCTACTGTGAGTGGAGGACCGGGACTCCTGAGAACTGCTTGTCTTGTTTGATAGACCTAACAAATGAAGAGGAGTAAATTGTTTACTGAAAGTACACCATGAGCAATGTAACATACAGATAACATTTTATCAGCAGAAGCAGCAGTAACAGCAATAACGTCAATACTTAAAGGCAAGGTTCACCCTGACGTCAAGTTGGTTTTAAAACAAGCAGAACAATGAGAGAAACATATTGATGAAAGTTTGGCGAAAATCCATTGATAAGAGAAACAGAGTTATGAGGTTTCAAAGTTTTAAATTTGTGACGTCACATGCGAGCAGCTTCCCATTATGTCATGTACTATAAATTCCATGAATTGCCATTTCTTAATGGTTCATGATAATTGAATGTTCTTTTTTTCATAGAAGCATATTAGAAATAATGTTTCTGATGATATATTGAATGCACAGGTAAAGTCATTTCAAATTTCTGAGAAAACAGGAATTTTATGGAGTTTATATCACATGAAATGTAGCGAGCTGCTCGCATGTGACGTCACAAATTTAAAACTTTGAAACCTCATAACTCTGTTTCTCTTTGATGGATTTTCGCCAAACTTTCATTAATATGTTTCTCTCATTGTTCTGCTTGTATTAAAACCAACTTGATGTAAGGGTGAACCTAGCCTTTAAAGACCATTTCCATCACTATTTAGGGTTGTACAATTCATTTTGATTAAGACCCCTCTTCATGCCTTTTGGTTGCAATAATTGCACTTGTATCTAAACAAACATGTAATACATTGCTTAAAAAGTGCCACAATTTCACTCAATTTGTCATACATGTATGTAACAGAAAACCTGTAAGTTCAATGGAAGTTTCCAACAGCATGTCACTATTAAATTCACACACTTTTCTGTTCAACACTTCACCATTTGTATAATTCAGAACTTACACCACTTAGCCCTGTTTCAAACAGGCTGTTTCAGGCCAGGTTTTCACCGGGGGGGGGGGGGGGGGTAGGTGTCGTTTGGATCTAAGCCACAGATCACATGATAATTTGCATGCACCTAGAGCCAACTGTAAATTACAAGACTAGAGTTAGATTTGAAGCAAAAATATATTTTTTTCCCATCTTTAAATAATTAAGTATGCAAATTTATGCCTAAAACGTTTTCACCTTTAGCTCACTAGCTGGTAGAATGCAAAATTCTTGGTTAAATTATTCTTTCTGACATTTCTGAAAATTATCTACAAAAACATTTGCCATATCAGAATACATTTCTTCAATTATTATTTTTTATAATTTTTTTTTTTTTGGGGGGGGGGGTTTTCATGAATTTCTTATGTATTTCTCTGTTTTTTACTGCAAAATTTGTCACAGACACTTTTGGAGGCACGATTTATGCTAAAATGATTCAACTGCAGCCAATGAAAGTGGAAAAACATGTATCTATATTTATAAGATTTAAATGAAGAAAACAAAAAGTTGCATTGAATTGTACATAAAATCACACTTTTGAGCAGTTTGGGGGCTGACATGCAAGTACAAAAATATTACACAGTGTCGCAACAATACGTCTGATTTTCACGAAAATGGTCTCCAAAGATGTGAAAGATTAAAAAAAGTTTGTGCGGCGATACGGTCGCAAAAGGGAGAGGAGGATCAATTTGACCCCATCCCAGTTAGACAGTCACACAAAGTACCTGATTTTGAAAGCCATGGCCTTGAGTCAAGCCTCTCATTAGACCCATAGCGGTCCTGTGTTGCTGAGCTGTGATTGGCTCTTTGTCTGACTGGTGGTGATGGTGGGTGTGACTGATACCATCTTGGCCCCACCCCTTTCCCTCTGCTCTCTGGTAGTGGTCCACAGACTGTCCATCACCTTAAGATAAGATAAATAAATTGATCCATAAAAATCATCAACATTTACAAAATGATACATCATATACATTAGGCCTAAAAAAAAATTGTTGTTATGTTGCTCTCCAGCGAACGACTGTAAAATGCAAAAAATCAGGGGCGCGATTTTTTTATTTATTTTTTTTCTAAGCAGACCCATAATATACAAACTTTGAGCGAAGAATTTACCAAAATTCCTATGCAATGACTTAAAACAGCAATTTCATTTGCATTTAGCCCATTTAAAAGACCCATAAAAAATATTGTGGAACTCAACACTCGCAGTTTCGTCCTACATATACTTGTACAATACACTATGTACTTGTATATTGGTTACATACGGGTTTTGCTGTAGTAAAAAACTAAAACTAAATTTTAAAAAAAGATAAAATCGACCGACCGACCCAATTATCTAAATTCCCATTCGAAGGCAACATAACAATTTTTTTTAGGCCTTAATTCTTGAATAAACTTTAACTATCACTGAAGGTGATTAATTCCCTTGCCCAATCTCGTCCCTGACTTATTACCAAAATATGCCAATACCATAGCAACACAGTTTCTGACACATCCGAAAAATGTGTTATGCACATCTTTACCCCAAGACCAATGTTTGTGCCAAACATTCATTCAAGATTTAAGATTCAATATCCATTCCATAATAAACACAACAGAAATGTGACTCACCCATTTTTCAAACTACCATAACTTTTTAACAAAATAAGTTTTAGCAAAATGATCTGGCAGGAGTATTTCAAAACTCACTGACTACCTTATGTGTGAAAACTTGATTGATCCGTCAAGCCATGCATGATTGAGCATGCACTAAAGGCAAAAATGTCACTTTTCAAAAGGCATAAGGGTCATTTTAGGGAATTTGTAATGCAGGACTTTGACAAATTTTGTTTCTGGTGAATAATTCAGCGCTATTTATGTTAATCATCTATCGTTTGACCCCCTTACACCTTCCCTGGCTCTTTTCGCATATGTAACACTTCAATGAGCTCAATATAAAAATATCCATCTTTCTAAATTTTTAAATTGTACAAATTTTGTTTTTGGTGAATAATTCAACACTATCTTTGTTAATCATCTATCGTTTGACCCCCTTACACCTCCCCTGGCACTTTTTGCATATTTAACGCTTCAATGAGCTCAATATGAAAATGTCCATCTTTCTAATTTTGAATTGTAAAATCATTAAGTTATGAAAAAATTTCACGAAATGTATCTTTACATGTGCTGTATACTTATGACCATTAAGAACAATTTCCGTTTAGTAATGCTATGAATATCACAGAGGGATATACATATATATATATATATATATATTATATATAATATATATATATATATATATATATATATATAATATATATATATACTATATATATATATAGTAATATATTATATATATATATAAATAATAGTATATACTTATATAAAATATATTATAACATGATTTAGGCAAAATTTGATCGTAAATGATACCTCACAATCTTGACGCACTTAACATAATACAAAAAGTATCACATTGAAGTTCGTTATCGGATATCTAACTACACTGGGGCGTGTGTTAATGGATCAATATTACGCAGACAAATTATCGATATCGATCGACTGACTGATAGAATCAGTTGATTGATTAGTCTATTGCAAGTCATTTTTGCTTATACTTACTGTTTGAAATTTATATTCAAACCCCAATAGACAAAAATCAGAGTGAACACAAGTGCTTATACTTTCTAGTGGGCATGCCACAAATGTATTCTACATAAATAGCCAACAAATTATCCAAGGCATTGGTAAACTTTAAATGTATGACCCTAAATGACACTACTATCAAAATGTGTTACATTCAAACTATTATACCATTGGAACCTTGGGAAATACTACCTTGGGAAATGACAGGTGACAGGGTGGATACAGGCAGTGCTTTCATGGGCTTGTTTCTGGAAGACATTCTACTGGCTGTGTTGGATGAGGAGGCGGTTGCCATGGTAGCCATGCCACTGTCCATTGATGCCTCTACAACACTCTGAGGAAACATGAACCACATTTTACACAATGTCAGTACTAAGTCTCCTAAAATTTCAAATAGAACCATACAGATACAACTCAAATACAAAACTTGCATTGTGCAGAGTAGACATAACTTGGAAGATGTGTTACACAGGAGTTATTATGATGTTTGACTTCAACATAAAACAAAACAGACATGCAAGCTTTTAAATATTTGTAAAATTTAAGATAACACTCAAGAAAAATATAAACACTAAACAGTGCTCCTTTTTTGTGTTATAATCATCTTCTCTTTGTTCGGAGGGGGGGGGGTGTCAAAATTTCATGCATATTTTTTATTAACCCATTGGAGACTAAGTACGGGTTAACTCGTGTTGGGGTCTATTGAAAATGTGTGTTATAGTGAAATCAAATCGTCTCCAATGGGTTAAAAGAAGTCTTAAGTTAAATACATTCAAACTGGAAACTAGAGGAGTTCGACTGGGTATGCCTCTATGGGTATGCCTCCGCAGTCACCACTGCCATGCAATTTAATTGAAAATTAATTCTATGAATCCAATGTGCATAACCCTCATAAGTTTACCGCACAAAATTTGATAAGCAGTTGTGTATGTGTATGTCCTCATGTTGTTTTGTGTGTGGTGAGTAGGTTGCTACATTGTGGGGTGATATTTTTCATGTTTGTGTGTGTGTCCCCATGTTTTTTTGTGTGTGTGGTTTGTAGGTTGCTACATTGTGGGGTAAACCCCACATTTTTGACATTGTGGCATGATATACAAGAGGGATCGACATACAAAACACACAAAATCACTGTGCCGTAATTTTTTATCTAACCCATCTAAAATGCCCTCTACAGCGATTTGAACACAGTATGTAACCCCACAATATAGAACCACCCCACAATGTCATGTTCTACCTACACATCACCCTGCAATATACCCCTGGTAAGTGCACACACACACATGCACACACACATAGATAGCTAGACAGGAAAAAAATTAAAAAGATTTGGAAGGAAATGTGAATGATTCTATGACTTATAGGCCCTACTTACATGTGAGGAATGTTGGTTCTTCGTGCCATGGAATCTTGTCTTGTTCATAAAAGGATGATCCAGAATGCTACACAGATTGATTCTCTCCATTGGATTCTTTTTCAGCATCTTGCTGATTAAATCTTTGGCTTCTAGAGATATATGGGCTGGCATCACATAATCACCTAAAACCACCTGTTTTCACAAAGAACATAAAAAACACAATATACACAATATACAGAATTGATAATAATGTACTGGTATATCTATACTTGTTCATATTTTAAATCCTCAAATCAAATAACAAAGATCTACTTAGATGTTGTATTAAACAAATATTGAATATTTTATCATTTGTTCAATGGTACGAATGTGTTCATGAGTTGAAAGATTAACATACCATTCAACTCAGCTTCACCTCATAGAAATGTTTAATCTTTCAACAATGTCATAGAAAGTAGATCTTTGTTATTTGATTTGAGGATTAAAGTACGAAAAAATATAGCCATATCTTGATAATCCAGTGCCATTCTCTTTGTGGCTTGTCCACATATTCATTGTACATGTATCATCAGTATCTCTGCACTTTCCTCATTTTGTCCAAATTCCACCAAATATTCAAATTTTCATCAAAACAATGAGTTATATTCAAAGTTCAAACATATCACTTATTTACAGTCCGCACATCACACAGCTAAAGGCTACACATACAGTGTGTCCCCCTAAAATGGTCCAATTGGAAATTATTTTATAAAATATGAAAATCATATACAATCGAGTCAAGTTGGGCATGGTCATAAAGGTAAAACACCATACTTTTCAGTGCAATTTATTCCTGAGATATATTTGAACTATGGCTTCAGTTATGATGACCCTTGCATACATTGTTTGGTATTGATGAGATGAAATTCCACACATTCCTTCCATTACCTTGTTCAGGGTTTTCTTAACAGCCTCCGTGTCAAAGGGGGGTTTCCCCATAATAAACGTGTACAGCATGCAACCCAGGGACCAGACGTCGGACTGAAGGCCGTGGGGACTGCGCGTGGCAATCTCGGGAGAAATATAGTTGGGTGTGCCACACATAGTATAGTGCTTTTCTTCTGGCAATTTCAGCTGGGTAGCCAAACCAAAATCAGCAATTTTCTGTAATAATAATAAGAATAAGAAGATGAAGAAAAAATAACAAAAACAACAATAATAATAAGTGAATCAGTAAATTACGTGGTGCGTACTATATGTCCCCGTCAAAAGTGTAGATCTGTGGAATGGCATGAAAGTTGAAGTTAGCTTTTTTGTTAATTTTGAATAACCCCTTAACCCTTTGGATGCTATAATGTAAAATATAGTCAAAAATCTCGCGGGTACCCTGAAAAAGCTCCCCCCCCCCCCACCTCGAGATTTTTCATCAATTAATAAAAAAAAAAGGCATTCAAAATCTGTTATTGGTGTGATATGACCTTTGGGCATAAAGCTTTCAAATAAAAACAAAATCCCCAAAACTAAACTTGGGCTTTAAATAAATATCCAAATTATAATAATCATCATTATTATCCCCTCAAAATCAATTCAGCATGCAAAGAGTTAAGTGTTTTTGAAGAAATTTCCATATATTTGCATATCTAATTAATTTCAGAATTCTGTGCATAAATTTGCTTAATTCATGAATTTTAGAATTCTGTGTAGAAGTTTAGACGCTCCCTCCAAGCCCTATCAGATAAAACAAACAGAATCAACATCCTCTGTGAAATGTTGAAGTAACCTTTTTTGTCAATATTGAAGAAATTCACATAAATTTGCATAATTGATGAATTTTCCAATTCTGTGTACAAATTTAGAAGCCCACACCTAGCCTTATCAGATACACCAAACAGAATCACCATCCACTGTGAAATGTAGTCGAGAAGTAGCATGTTTTACCATTTCAGGCACACAAATCTCAAAGTCATGAACAAGAGAAGTGGCAGGGGCTCCTTTTGAAATTAATATTCATGGCTGACCAGCTGAGAACAAAAGACATAACTCAATACCAAACACTGCCCTTTCCCCAATGGAACAATAATAACAAGTAGGGTATCATTTTGAAGAAAACTGAATAATCTTTCAGATGTTACCAAGCTCGGTTTTATTACTAATAAGAAAAGAGAGAAATAATCTACCACAGATACATTTCCAAACTCTTTTTGAGGAATTTAGTTACAATTTACAAATGTTTTTAATGAATAATGTATTTCATAGTTTTATATTAAGTATTTAGGTGGACAGCTACCCTCGAGAACAGCATCTCCCCGGGACGACTCTCAGGAGGATAACTCCCCCGGGACGACTCCCACATGACAACTCCCCAGCGGATGACTCACACTTGATATTTGATAAGTCCTTCGCAGGACAGCTTACCGTTAGAACTTCTCCCCCAAGGACAACTCCCCCTGGGATGACTCCCACCTGACAACATCCACCCAGAGAACAGCCCTCCTCCAATAACACCCCCCCCCCTGGAAAACTTCCCCCAAGAAAGAAAGGGGGGGTCCTAATTCTTTTTAGGCATCAAAATAGTCCAGTTTTTTTAGTGTTAAAACACTGTAGCGCAGATATCAAAGTTTGACAACTTTTTACATTGAAGCTCCACAATGTTGAATTTTGCTTTTTAACTTACACAGTGCATGTCCTTGGTAAGGAGGATGTTGGCCAGCGTCAAGTCCCGATGTAGAATGCCATGAGAGTGAAGGTAGAGGAGCCCGATAACAATCTCCTTGAGAAACTGACAGGCTGAAAGTAAGGAAAAACTCATCAGGAAAATTACAAACTCTACAGTTAGTGATTTATT
This sequence comes from Eucidaris tribuloides, assembly GCA_001188425.1. NCBI lineage: Eukaryota > Metazoa > Echinodermata > Echinoidea > Cidaroida > Cidaridae > Eucidaris > Eucidaris tribuloides. The sequence goes on from JZLH01S0545258.1 coordinate 22,591, forward strand.
TACCATTTACAGCGTGTCCCAGAAAAAATGTCCCTCTCGTAGACAAGAGAATTATTACCAAAATCTGGTTTTATACTCAATTTAGTTTATATATTTAGAAAGCTCATTTTATTTTCTAACTTCTATGCAAATTTCATTGGTCTCGCTTCATTGATTTTGAATACACAGTCCATTATGTAACAGCAGTGCTTTTCAGTCCATTCCAAGTTTGCAGTGCTTCATCAATGCATCAACCTGAATGGTAATTAGGTGGAAGGATGTGCAGGAGAACAATAAAGGTGTACACGCTGGACATTGAAGGACAAACTTATATGGAACACATCCTATAAAAGCAAACATGGCCAGTGAAACTGAATTTTGATTAGTTTTTATTTTTAAGAAGTGAAGGAACTTGACTTTAGTTACTTAATAACAACAAGAACACAGTCATTGACATGAAAGTGAAGCATGGAATAATGCATGGTATGTCTGTAGTGTGCATTTCTTTTTATAAAACTTGGAATGGGCCGGAAAGTACTGCTGTTACATAAGAGCCTGTATATTCAAAACCAATGAGGCAAGACCTTTG
>JZLH01S0545292.1:1201-19650 GCA_001188425.1 Eucidaris tribuloides
TTTGTATGTATATCTGAAATTTTGTTATGTGTATTTTTATGGAATGAATAAATACTCAATACTCAAAATACATTGTGCCTCAAAAAAGTAAAATCAGAAGAAATGTTTAGGTATTAAATTTTTTCTCATAATGTATATGTATATGGTATCACATCACAGCAGAATAACTGCTCTTCCTGATAAATTTCATATTTTCCTTTTTGCTCCTGTCTGTCAAAAGTTATGATTAAGTTAAACCTATTATTAAACTTACTAAGTTTTTCATAATATTTAAATGTCATAAACATCATAACCTTATGAGTAATTAATTTTACTGTCACTTTGGAACAACATTAACAAGATCTGCTTTCATGTTGCATTTTACACATGTACAATCATTTTTAATCCTTTGCTGATGTTATGTATCGTCACTTGAATTAGGAGTATTAAGACAATTTAAATTTATCGTGATTGAAATATGTTCGTTAAGATAAATGAACGATTTCATAATCTTTTGGTAAGGTTTCTTTAATAAAAGATAGTTCAAACAAGACACTAGCACAAGGGTTTGATTGCAGAAAATGGATTGACACCTCCAATTAGATTAAAATAAATTTTATTGAAAGGTATGGCCTACTGGGTTGTCTTCCATATGCATGTATTTAAAAAAAAACAACGATTGTACCAGTTTTGAGATACATTGTAGATAGGTATATTGACTCGTAGATCGATAAGTAGATACATACATACATACATACATACATACATACATACATACATACATAACATACATACATACATACATACATGCATACAGTCATACATACATACATGCATACATACATACATACATACATACATACATATGTACATATATACATACATACATACATACATATATAACATACATACATACATACATACATACATGCATACAGTCATACATACATGCATACATACATACATACATATGTACATATATACATACATACATACATGTAGATAGACAGTCAAACAGCAATGACGGATGCACAGAGATAAAAACGTCCTCTCAAATACGGATATATTCCCGTCACAATTAATTGGCCATGACACAGAATATACTCCATTCTAATTCAATAAATTCATTATACTAGTATATCTTTTCTTCTTATTCTTTTGATATTCCCTTTAGAGGCGGTGCCAGATGTTCTTTCTCATCAGGTCAGAGTTTGTTCATTTTTAAAAAATATATTTGTTTTTTGTTCATTTCATAAATGGATAGTGTGGTAATGTTAAATATAGATACAAGATCTTGGTACTTGCTTTGCTTCGATAAACCAGCTGCCGTCCTATTAAGGGAGGGGGGGGTTCATAGCGCCCCTTCCCCCCTCTGCCCTTGTAGACCGCCCTGTGATTCAGATCTCACCTCCCGAGGTCACATCGGACCGGACGCAAAGACACCTCGAAGTGCGAAGAGCAAAATTATGGCAGAGCAAAAATGGAAAGTCGCGTTTGATTCGATTTGTGCTTCGCGATGTAAAAGATACAGAAAAATCTTTTTATTTTATGTTAACTGTTGGGAGATAGGTCAGTGCCTTCTCACCGATATGCAAGCATTTTTTATCAAAGCTTCTCAGACACTCTGTAATACCTAAGTTATGTAGGGTAATACGTGAGGTCATGCTGTCTAAAAATATTCCTATTTGATAAAAAGGGGCGTAATAATAAACATGGAACTAAATGAAACATCTATGTGATCACACTATAACGGAAGCAGGGAGTTCTAACTCACCCTTCCCTGATGTAAGCACTTCTAGCAGAAAGGTACAGGTAGTCGAAGTAGTGGTTAGTGGAAGTGGCTGCAATGGAAGCACGTGTAATAGAAGAGGCTGTGGTAGTAATAGTGGTGGTAGTAGTAGGAGTAGTAGTAGTAGTAGTAGTAGTAGTAGTAGTAGTAGTAGTAGTAGTAGAAGTAGTAGCAGCCGCAGCAGCAGGAGCAATAGTAGTAGTAGTAGTAGTAGTAGTAGTAGTAGTAGTAGTAGTAGCAGCAGCAGTAGTAATAGTAGTAGTAATAATAGTAGTAGAAGTAGTAATAATAGTAGTAGAAGCAGCAACAGTAGTAGTAAGAGTAGCAGAAGAAGAAGCAGTGGTTGTAGTAGTAGTAGTGGTAGTCGTAGTAGAAGTAGTAGTCATAGTAGTAGTAGTAGTAGTAGTAGTCGTCGTAGTAGTAGTCGTAGTCGTAGTAGTCGTAGTAGTAGTCGTAGTCGTAGTAGTAGTCGTATTAGTAGTAGTAGTAGTAGAATTAGTAGTAGTAGCAGTAGTAGTAGTCGTAGTCGTAGTAGTAGTCGTAGTCGTAGTCGTAGTAGTCGTAGTAGTCATAGTAGTAGTCGTAATAGCAGTAGTATAGAAGTAGTGGTTCTTAACCATAAGAATCGTTCAGTTGATGATACAAGCATGAAATTTGGCACAAATGTAGAGTTAAGGTCGCTCTTTCAGAAAAAGATCCTGGCCACGAAAAATTCCAAGATGGCGGCCATTTTCCAAATGGCTGCCAGATGACATCATTTTGAGATAATTGCCAGGGTTTTTGTTGGATGTGTGTCAAAATTGAGTATAATTTCAACTTTGAACTTGAGTGGTAGATGTCTCATAGGAAGCTGAAGGTCACCAAGAGGTCAAAGGTCAGAGGCAGGGTCAATGACCTTTCTGAGCCCAATGTTAAGTTTTTGAGCAAGTTTCTATCATTTCCCAAAACTTTGTCTCTATTGCACAATGGAGACCAAACTTGGGTGGTAGATGTCTCATAGAAAGCTAAAGGTCACCAAAAGGTGAAAGGGTTACCTGCAGGGGTCAATGACCAATTTGAGCCCAGGTTAAGTTTTTGAGCAAGTTTCTATTATGGCCCATAACTTTGCTCCCATTTGCACAATTGTGACCAAACTTGGGTGGTAGATGTCTCATATGAAGCTGAAGGTCACCGAAAGGTCAAAGGTCACTGGCAGGAGTCAACGACGTTTTTGAGCCCAATGTTAATTTTGGGGCAGGTTTCTATTATGTCCCAAAACTTTGCTCCCATTTGCACAATTGTGACCAAACTTGAGTGATAGATGTCTCATAGGAAGCTGAAGGTCACAGAAAGGTCAAAGGTCACTGGCAGGAGTCAACGACCTTTTTGAGCACAATGTTATTCTTGGGTGGGTGCAAGTTTCTATTATGTCCCATAACTTTGCCCCCATTTGCACAATTGTGACTAAACTTGGGTAGTAGTTGTTTCATAGAGAGCTAATTTCACCGAAAGGTCAAAGGTCACTGGCAGGGGTCAATGACTTCTTTTTTTTTAAGCAAGCTTCTATTATTTCCCATAAAAAGAAAAACAGATCCTTGCCACGAAAAATTCCAAGATAGCAGTCATTTTCCAAGATGGCTGCTAGATGTCCACATCATTATGAGATATTTGCCAAGTTTTTCTTGAATGTGGGTCAAAATTGAGTTAAAATTCAAGATTTTTAGACCTTTTACCCTGCCAACAGTAAATATAATTTAAAATACAAATCGGATATGGCTGCCTTTTTCCAAGATGGCCGCAACTACCGATGTCATACAAACTACACATATCGTCATCGATATGTCGAGATGTTTGATTGATCCAACCACTTCTGTGTTTTTGGCCACAATGATTCAGAAAAGTATATGAAAACACAGGAATTATTATTATCATTCCTTTTAACCATTAGGAAAATCTCGGCTTCCTCAACCCACTCATAACAATAGAACTACCCGTGATTTTCGATCCCGGAATTTTAATTCTTACCTTTTCGGCTTCTTATCTTGCTGTAAACTACTGTTGCTGTTCACCCTTAACCCAATTCTTAATCTTACGGAATAACATTGACAATGTTAATAAATTGTCTGACTTAAACAATTTAATCTCTACTGGCGTGGACCATATTTCACTAAAGAGGCCACTTTTTTGTTATCTTGACACGTGAATGAAACTTCGGACAAAACATTTCTACCCAGAAATACAGAAATTAATGTTCTGAAAACAGACAAAACATTTCTCAGATAGAGGCACATAGAAAAGTAGCATTGGCAGGCTATGGCAGCTACGTTGTCACTAACGTAAACAGGGAACAAGGTGATCGCCAAAATGTGTCTCGCCAAGTTTCGCATACGTACAAACTTGCTCAAAATGTAACATTGGGCTCAAAAAGGTCGCTGACCCCTGCCAGTAACCTATGACCTTTCAAGACATTCGGGTCCCTATGAGACATCTACCATCCAAGTTTGGTCACAATTATGCAAATGAGGGCAAAGTTATAGACCATAATAGAAACTTCCTCAAAAACTCAACATTGGACTAAAAAAGGTCATTGACCCCAAGGTGACCTTTGACCTTTTGATGACCTTCAGCTCCCTATGAGACATCAACAACCCAAATTTGGTCAAAATTGTGCAGTTGGGGGCAACATGATAGAAACTTGCTCAAAAACCTAACATTGAACTAAAAAAGGTCATTGACCCCTGTCAATGACCTTTGACCTTTTAATGACCTTTTGCTCCCCATGAGACATTTACCCCCAAGTTCAAAATTGAGATTTCACTCAATTTGACCCACATCCAACAAAAGCTTGGCAAATATCGCATAATTACGTTGTCACCTGGCAGCCATCTTGGAAAATGGCCGCCATCTTGGATCTTTTTCGTGGCCAGGATCTTTTTTCTGAAAGAGTGACCTTGACTCCATATTTGCACCAAATTTCACACTTGTATTATCAACTGAACGATTGTGGCTCAAAATCACTTTTATCTGCTCCACTATCTGTAGTGTTTGTACTGTAGGTAATTCTGCCTCTGGTGGTAGTCGTGCAGTAGGTGCAGAATAATGTAAGTTTATTATCTACTAGTAGTAGTAGTAGTAGTAGTATCAGTAGTAGTAGTAGCCATAGTAGTAGTAGTCGTAGTAGGAGTAGTAGGAGTAGATGTAGAAGTAGTAGTCGTAGTTGTAGTAGCATTCGTATTAGTCGTTGTCGTATTAGTCGTAGTCATAGTAGTAGTAGTAATAGCAGTAGTAGTAGTAGTAGTAGTAGTACTAGTAGTAGTAGTACTAGTAGTAATAGTAGTTGTCATAGTAGTCGTAGTAGTAGTAGTCGTACATATCAATTTGTTTAGCACAAAAACGCTCCTCTTTTGGGCAGAGAAATACGAGCTTATACGCACAGGTCATGCACTACTGCTCTCACACCGTGCTTGTGTAGGAGCAGTCTATTGTTTACATTCACACTCGAACGCATAATAATAAAGATTTCTAGCCAGCTGGGAAAGTCAGCATACTGAGAGAAAATAATGTCTGTGATTGGTTTTTGCCAATTCCGCGGGCCTTCTCCTAGCCAATAAAATTTGATTTTTACATTTTTAGAATCCTCAGACTTCCCGCCACACATACCCATCTTGAATACATTGATGGCGCACTTTCATTTTATGAAGCGGCAAAGTCAGAAAAATTGAGAAAAACGGGGATCTTCCACGAGATTTTTTTCACCAAAAAGAAAGTCTTAAGAAGCAATTCCCCGTGTCATAACATTGACTTCGGTCATATATTTTGATCTAACCCTAAAGAGAAACCTTTGATTATCATAAATCTCGTTTCAATAGTATATACAGCTTGCAGATTTGTTACAATGGCAAAAAGTCCGAAAACGACGGTTTAAGTTCCAGTTTACCATTGTGTTGCAAAACTCTAGACCATGAAGTAAGTAAAAGATCGCTGAGAAATTGATATGGTAATAGTATTCGTCGTCGTCGTACTAGTAGTAGTAGTAATAGTAGTAGTAGTCGTAGTAGTGGTAGTAGTAGTCGTAGTGGTAGTAGTAGTCGTAGTAGTAGTCGTAGTAGTAGTCGTAGTAGTAGTAGTAGTAGTCGTAGTAGTGGTAGTAGTAGTCGTAGTAGTGGTGGTGGTGGTGGTGGTGGTGGTGGTGTTTCTGTAGTGCTTGTACTGTAGGTAATTCTGCCTGTGATGTTAGTGGTGAAGTAAGTGTAGAATAACGTCGTAAGTTTATTAGTTCAATCACATTACTGTATTGTATCTTCAAGCAGCTGATGCATCGCTGTGAGTGAGCAGGTATAGTTTATTGATATTTTCATGATATTCTCAAATGATATACCTATAGAGTGAGTCCCAGATCAGAACATTAGGCACTTGTATGTTAGTTTATTGTCCATCAATAAAATCGTATAACTGCATAGGGAGAAAATCTTTGCATCGCAATAATTTCAGCAGTTGAAGTTCGACGCAAAGTGCTTCTTTGTACATCACAATGGCCACAACCCCAATCAATAGCAATAGAACTGTTGCCATTTCAATCGATGAGTTACTCCACTGCCTCCGTGTAATTTTGTTATATCCATTCACGAGTACTCTCAGGATAAAATTCAATTAAGAAGTCGTTCCCGAAAATATATATGGCAGGAAGACTTCTCGTATACTCCGCGCTTTATACCTCTCCCCATTCCACGCTTCTGTAGCACCCACCACCACCACGCCGTTAACGCAATTTACCGGGTAATTTCTTCCGCGCGAGATCACAAAATGGCGTGCAATACACGCGACTGGTACTTTAGAAAGTCAGGTTGTCTGATTTCTACAAGTGGCAACAATTACAAGATGAGCGAGACTATAGCAATTACCACTCCACAATTGATAAATGAAAGGTTATAAATTCATGGCTTTTTTCCATTTTTTTCCATTTGAATGGAGAATACGCAAGTAATGCACACAGCACTCTCGTTATTGCATCACAGACGTTATACATGTACTCGATAAATAACAACAGTACTCACGGTTATAAATTTAATATTAAGTTCGTATTGTCCTTTCCGTGTTTCTATATTTATATTTATATTCATAGTCAAACTTTTATAGAAATTATTTCAATTGTAATAACATTACGTACATTTCCTGATCAGTTTAATTGAATCGGGACAAAAATACAAAAATGCGTTCAACTGATGAAAGCTATGTTGCTTCCATTACATTCTGCCTTCCCTCCCCCTTTTCCCATCTTTTAAGTTGCTTTATAATTTATTCATACGACCACACTTCTTGCGTCATATCAAATCTAATATTCTGATGACGACGACAATTATTTGAAAGAAAATTAATCACACAAAAGCCCTCGACTCACATGGAAACGTCATAAATGTATAGGGGAATTCAATGTTCTATTGTGAACTACATTGTCACATGAGAGTCGTTTGTTACATTCATTCAGAAAATCAAGCAAACATGCTTTCAACGGTTCATAGGCTTATATTTGTTACCATAGTTGTTATGCGAGATTTATATTAGTGAGATAAGTTATGTTATGCTCAATTTAACACAACGAAATTCACGTTTAAAAAAACACACACTCTCACTTTCCTAATTGGAGTGATAGCTACCAACTTAATTAATGTATTTTTTAACTACAGAAAGTAACTTTACTTTTTTTAGATCATTGTCAAATACAGTCATTGTAATACTGGATAGTTACTTTTTAAATACAGTCATTGCATGTTAATTTACAACAAAATCAAATCAACTTATATTAAATTACTTCTTCTTCTTCTTCTTCTTCTTCTCTTCAAGGAGCGTAGGCTGGTTCTGTGGCACGGGGAGGTGCACATCTTCGGGAGCGTGGAACTAAAAGTGACATGGCGGAGTGCACATCTTAGGGAAAAGTCGGAAACTGAAGTTTGAAGTAAATCAGGCGTTGAAAGCAGAAAAAGTGGCTCCAAATTTGTTTTTCTTGCCAGGGGCGGAACTCCTATGCTCCCTCTGCGGGGGGGGGGGTGCACGTGCACCAGTGCACACCCCCCCCCCAGCCTACGCCCGTTGTTTCTCTTCTTCTTCTTGTTCTTCTTCTTCTATCTTCTTCTTCTTTCTTCTTCTTCTTCTTCTTCTTCTTCTTTTCTTCCTTCTCTTCTTCTCTCATTATCAATGTATTATCTCATCATCACCATTATCATCATCATCATCATCATCATCATTCATCCATCATCATGCATTTTAATCCGCGATCTTCTGTGCAAGACAGGTTAGGATTGATAAACAGGCAAGACAAACACGATATCTTTGTCATCTCGTTAAAATGAAATCACACAATGCATTTTCGTCCTATCATTTATTCTCGTACTTTCTATTCAACCCCCTTAAACAGATTTACTCGTGACTTCGAGACAACAGGAAGTGTTTACAAGAAATCAATCTGAATGTTCTTTGCAATTCGTTTTCAGAGATGAGCGCGCATGGTCATCACGCGCGGTACGGCGAGCAAGCCGTGGGTGATGAGCGCGAGGAAAAATGATAAAATGAAGCGGCTCGCCAGAAATCCGTACATATGACGAGTTCGCTATTTGACGGTGTGAAAAAGAAGCCGCTGTCAACCAGCGAGCCTCCAACTAAGCTGAACGTATAGACTTGATGCATGCTTTTAGTCCATTAGTGTATGGCGGCATTGCTTGTATCATGCTGTACAATGATGTCGATCTGCCGCGATTTTTTTTCCCGTCGCCTTTTTGTCTCTCTCTCTCTCTTCTTCCTCTTCTGTCGCATCAGTGTGATGTTCCCCACTTCCAGATGGGAAGAGTGAGGAAAAGACGATACTAATGGTGGTTGTATGCTCTCCACCAAATTGGAAATAGGTGTTTTATGAAAAGTGATGGTTTCGACGTCAGAATTTGCGCTTGATTTTTTTTTTTATCCACTGAGGCCTAAGCTGGGTTTCAATTGGCGGTGTGTTTTAAGATGATTTTTTTTACTGTTTGTGACGGCGTCTAAAGCTACACGAAAAATACGAATAAGAGGTAATCTCATAACGGTAAGTCATGTAATGCATGGATGAGCAGAGTAAAAGGAGTCGTTATTAGCGTGTTCGGGCATTGTATTTGAATTCGCATGATTTGCGCTTAAAGGTGTATTCATTACAGTGTCCAATAAATTATTTATCCATTCCCGTTAAAACAGGCTCGAATTGATGAGCAATCTACCAATTACATACTCAGCGTGCTAGTTTGATATAAGTGTAAGGCTTTCAGACACCCATTACCAGATGTTCTAATCGTACGTTATTGATGAAGCCTACTGGCACGTCGCTGTTGGCATTAGTCTTGCGTGATGGTGAACGTTAAGTAATTAAAGTTTTGAAAGAACACATCTTCCCTTCGTAAAAGCCAAACTGGTTGAAAGGTGCAATACTTTAAAAATTGTGGTCATGAATTGCACACCCTGAAATGATCTCAATCCAGGATAGGGGTAAAAATATATGTAATCAATCACACTTACTACAACTTCTCACAAGTTTTGTGGCAGAAGTACGTTAACACTGCGATTTGCAATAAGACACATCGTTGACGACGCGTTTATCAATTGAACACATATTCCGTCTACAATCAAACCTTTAAAGCATCAAGGATTCACCGCATGACATCAAGTTGGTTTAATAAAAGCAGAACAATGAGAGAAAACATATTAATGAAAGTTTGGCGAAAATGCCACAAAGAACAACAGAGTTATGAGGCTTTTAAAAGTTTTAAATTTTGTGACGTCAACATGCGAGCAGCTCCATATGTCAGCGTAATATAAATTCGCATAAATTGGGCCATTTTTTAATGGTTCATGATAATTGAATGGTTTGTTTTTTTTTTCATAGAAGCATGCATGAATAATGTTCTGATAATATATTGAATGCACAGGTAAAAAATAATTTTCAAATTTCTGAGAAAACGGCACTTTTATGGAATGTATCTCACATGAAAAATAGGGAGGTGCTCGCATGTGACGTCACAAATTTAAAAGTTTGAAACCTCACAACTCTCTTATTCTTTGGTAGATTTTCGCCAAACTTTCATTGATATGTTTCTGTCATTGTTCTGCTTTTATTAAAACCAACTTGATGTCAGGGTGAACCTTGCCTTTAACAGGTTAGATAAGTAAATCTGGACCAGTTCCTAATGGCCTCAGCTACGCACAAACAGGTGAATTCCTTACAATGTAACAATTATTAGTGGGTGACAGCTACAGCAAGCATCTGAGATCCAGAATATGCTACACATACAAGGGGCGTTAAATAAGTAATGCCCCTGACCCACTTTCAGTTGTTTGATCTAGCTGAAATTTTGCACGTGCAATTATTTATATCTGTATAGATTAGGTGGCAAATTACAGCTCTAAACTAATTGTGTTTTCTAATTTACAGGTGTTTAAACTAAGTCAAGTGTGAAATGGAGTTATGCGTCGATCTTCCAAAATGGCAGCCTCAACTTGACGAACAGATGCCTCATCAATGGCAGAAGGGGGCGACCAGATCTGTGAGCTGTTTCCACAGAGTTCCGACCATGTTTGAATTCACGATGCCAGCGTTTTACAAGGTCATATGATGGGGCATCATCACCATAAGTTACTTTCATTTCATCAAAAGTTTCCCGTGGTGTGCGTCCTTTCAAATACAAAAACCGGATCACTGCTCGACACTCAACAGGCTCCATTTCACACTTGACTCAGTTCAAACACCTGTAAATCAGAAACTACAATTAGTTCAGAGGTGTAATTTGCCACTTAATCTATAGAGATATAAATAATTGCACATGCAAAATTTCAACTAGATCAAACAACTGGAAGTGGGTCAGGGGCATTACTTATTGAACGCCCCTCGTACCACTTGAGCAAATGGCCTGGACCTATGGTTTATGTCTTGAAAACTGGACATCATAATGACCCCCAAATTTTGAACACCGTATTTTTATCTATATTTCTTCCTCTGTATCAGTTCTAAGCAAAAACACTAACCTCTGCAAATCAAGAACTCTGTCTTTAAGGATTGTGTCCATGACTTGCACATCCCAAAGATAGGAAAAATAAGCTGTAAGCATGTTTAATGTAAATTTTTACAAAAATCTGCAACTCTCACAAAAGCCTTTGGGCTGAAAAAAATCAGGTTTCGTGAAATTAAGCGTTGAAAAATTAAAAAATAATGCAGCCTGGAAACTGGTCTGACTGCAAGAGCTGATTCGTGTATGGTGGTAGTGGTGGTGGTGGTGGTAGTGATGATAGTGATGGTAGTGATGGTGGTGGTGGTGGTGGTGGATTTATTTATTTATTTCAATTTTATTTCGACAGGGTTGCCCTTTCAGTTATAAAAACTGTTCTCTCAAGGGGCCCTGCATACAATAAAAAACAAACATGATAAAAGAACTACAAATACAACGCATAATACACGAAATGATAATTACACAAAAAATAGATTAAAAAAACCAAAAACATTGCAAATAGTAAAACAAACGAAAAAAAAACCAACGAGATTGATGATAAATAATAACTTGGCATTTTCTAACAAGGGGGATGGCAATGTACAAAAAAATCATAGAGGAATATGCCAAAAACAAATTAAAACGAGAAATAAATATAATTGTATTGTTGGACCCATGCTTGTATGTTAGAAAACAAAAAGTGGAAATGACAGCCACAACTGATAAAAAGCTACACAAACACACAAAGTTATAATCTACTCACTCACGGATGTGGTGGTGGTGGTGGTGATGGTGGTGGTGGTGGTTGATGTGGTGGTGGTGGTGGTGATGGTGGTGGTTGTAGTGGTGGTAGTGATGGTGGTGATGGTGGTGGTGGTGGTGGTGGTGGTGGTGGTGGTGGTGGTGGTGGTGGTGGTGGTGGTGGTGGTGGTGGTGGTGGAGGTGGTCGTGATGGTGGATTTGGTGGTTGGGTTTGGGTAAAATGTAAAGCCAACCAAAAGTTTTGTCAGTTGCCCTGCGCCATGCATTTACAATAAGCGTGACATTCTGTCTCAGCTTTTCTGTTACGCTTACAGTATGAGGAATGATATTTGTATTTTCATGTCACATTATGATTCAGCTGTACTGATTTTGAACAAGTCAAATATTTGCGTGTAAAATATAGCAAAAAATGAATGCTTTTACTATTATCTTGTAGTATAGTGTGTGTGTGTGTGTGTGTGTGTGTGTGTGTGTGTGTGTGTGTGTGTGTGTGTGTGTGTGTGTGTGTGTGTGTATTTGTCTGTCTGTCTGTCTGACTGTGTCTGTGTCAGTGTCTGTGTGTGTGTGTGTGTCTGTCTGTCTGTGTGTGTGTGTGTGTCTGTCTGTTTGTCTGACTGTGTCTGTGTCAGTGTCTGTGTGTTCAGATGTAGGTATAGATGCCTGGTGTATGTTTTTTATATATACGTGTGTACCCAAGCAAATACGTGCACGCGTGTGCGTTCATAATAATTCTGTCTAGGTCTGACTGTCTGTGAGTCTGTTGACAAAAAAGAACTACACAATGCCATAATGCATAAACCAATGTGACAACTGCAATCTATTCACTCACAATTACGGGATCTCCCCAGAGAGTTGGAACGTTGTATTTTGACAACGCTTCTCAAAATGGACGAGCGAAACATCTGATACGCGGGGATCTCCCGGGGTAATATTCCTGAAGGAAACGCATAAAATAATGCGAAGACGCTGCGAGTTATCGACAGGCATTCTCTTTAAAGTTACAAATCAGTACTGCACTGGGGTACTTGCACTGACTTGAAAGCAATGAAATCAACTATAGGGCGTATAGGGCTTTTGCTAAACACTGTGGTCGCGCCGCGTTCGAAATTACTCGCGATTTAGATTTTGGAGCGATTTTTTTTGGGGGGGGGGTAATAATGTCTTCAATCGGACAAACACGCTTGGAAAATGATAAAATTGTAATTTGAAAGTTGAGTTTCGAATCAAGCCGGCAACCAGCGCGAAAAAATAAACAAGCGAATTAGTAAAAGCCTTTCGGAATGTGTATATTCTTTTCTTCCCTGACTCTGAACACGAATAAACATGTCATTATGCGAATAACGGCAAAGAACTATATGCTTCTAATGCACAAAATGATAATTAAAAAAAAAATCATGCAATCAACAAGACACATCTGGGTTTTGGAATTTTCTCTGCCTCTTTATACTCGTGAACAAAATTCCAGCCTGTGCAATGTACGCTAAAAACCTGTGTTTAGTATGTGTAGATTCTCTAGTACCCATGCAGCCTCATAAACAAACTCTGATCATTTGTGCAATATACACTAAACACCTGAATTTAGTATGTGGGTTTCTGTTCTGCTACGTCACAAACGAAATTGGAATCAAAGGTATCAAATACCTGCACTTTGGAATATGTACATGTGTGCTTTGATACGAAACCCAACTTTAAAATTACAATTTTATCATTTCCCCAGTGTGTTTGTCCGTTTGAAGACACCATTACAAAGAAATTCACACCAAAATCCAAAACTCGAGTAATTTCGAACGCGACACGACCGAGTGTTTAGTAAAAGCCACTATAGACCCCTATAGCGAATATATTAGAGTACCTTTTGAAATATGTATAAGGCATGCCAACACTAATTTGATGACGCAAATAATTTTGACGTAAATAATTAACTTTTATAATGACATTTTCATACCTGTAAAATTTGCATTAAAATATATATATTGAACCGTTAAATAACACTACGGAAGGTCGCAAAATGTACACCAAACATCTTAAAGGTCATACATTTCAAGTTAATGGAAAAGTTTCCCATACATTGGTATGAATTCAATGAATCCCGAACACTTTTAGAAATCGAGCAATGAAAGTTCGAGCAAATTTGATCAAGCCATTCAAGAGGTATGACTCTTCAAAGATTTGAATAAATCTGTACGTCCCCCTCTGTACATCGTTATTCTACTTAAGCCTGTGATGTCATAAAACATGTGGAACAACTTTCTCTGACTTTGAAAACAAATTTTTACAAATTTTTATTTTCTGGCTAGCAACAAATCAATTAACCCGCCATCTTGTAAAAGACATGCAAATTCATCTTATCCCTCACATACATAAGAAACAAGAAGAGTCAATTTTCAGTTTTTCATGAAAAAATAGCCTTTGTGAAAATTCGTGTACAAAATAAATGGAGAGGAGAGTTGTTCTGGTCTGACATTACAGACTATTGTTATCTGCAGCAGGTGACATACAGCTTTATTAAAACTTTGAAACTCATATCTGTTGAATGGCTCAACCAAATTGCCCAAACTTTCATTGGTGCACGGTTTATAAGATATACAGAATCCATGTTAATGTTTCTTCTTTAATATTTTGTTGGTTATCCTGTTGACTTACTTGGGCTATTAATAAGAAAGTATGAACCACCAACGACATTGTTGTGGGTATTCGATTCAAAGGAATCGTATGACAATGTTTCCAGTTTAAAAAATGTGAGCTACATGATTCCCCATGCAGTGTCTCTCATAAAAACTTGCGCCGTTCAAAACGATCACTATGTGTCGTTATTAACCGCAAGTTTTTCAGGCTCTATAGCATGTATAGACTGCTGTGTTGCAGAATTTTCGTCCGCTGACAATAATAATAATCAATAATAATAATAATAATTAAGTAGTCAATGTTTCATGACCTTCCAAATCCATTAAAGGCATGAAACAACATAGGTTCTAGATCCTTTGGCTTCACAATTTCTCACAATAAACATGCAAGATTGAATAAATACAAACGCCTGTAAAATTGATCACTGCTAAATACTTATCTTTTGGACGTAACAGAAACTATTTGGGGACGATGATGAAGGATGAGTGTGCATGAATTTGTGTCTGTATGAGTAATAAACAGAAACTACAAATATCTGCTACTCTGACACTGGTAAACAGTTGTCCCTGTACCTCCCATGTATCGTATCATATCGTGATACATATATCGCAATTTCAAGGCAGAGCGTCTCGTTTGCAAGCCTAAAAATTAACATTTTGCACTGGTGTATATAGAAGAAAATCAGGGTTGTCAATCCATTTTTTCCGATTGGGATGGCAAAAGTAAAAAAATATTTTAAAAAAAAACCTCCACGCGCCAAATTACAAGCCAAATTACAATACAGAATTTTGCACGCGGAGCGCACCGAAAGATTGAAAATTATGTATATTCACTAGTATTTTTTTATATTATGTTTAGTCGTTTTGTTGTGTCTTGCACTGCTTTTTAGACTATCCTTGCATTACGTTTTATGAATTTTTAAGTTATCAAAATTATTGGGGGAGTGGCAAATCGATATGTTCGCCCCTTCAAGATTTTCATTTGGATGGGCCACCGGGTGGCGACTGCCCCCCCCCCCCTTGCCACCCAGATCGACCCCCCTCAAGAAAATACCATCTAAGAACCTTTAGCAATAAGTGAAGTTGTAGTGACCGTTATAGGCTTTGATTTGAATTCTTGTCTCGTAGAGACAAAAACTCTACCACTACAAGATTATTAGTCTACTTTCGCACCCTTACAGTGCATGGGTGTTAATCATGTGTGTTACGTGAAATTTATTCATAATTTATAAATTACTAAATATTATTATTCATAGACCAATACATGATTACTGAAATACATGTAGTACAACTGAAGTGGTCTTCAGTGAGCCTCACAGGAGTCTAACAATGGAGCTACATTAGTCTAATTGACGTTACATTTTGGTGCATTTGTCAAATTCGAGGTAATTACCGATCTGCAGATTTTACACAGACACGTCCTTCATAAATAGCCAAAGGGTATGAGCGATGTTTTGTTGTGCTGCTGGAAGGGTGCAAACGAGATTCGCTGCCTTTAATGAATTGGATGCTTACACAAAGTTACACCCAATATTGTAGGACCTTGACTTGAGTCAATATTGATCGCGGAGTTTGATGCAAAACATTTATCGGTGCATTAAACACGTATCGAGTCGTCGCATCAGAAATGCTAAAATCAGCAGTAATTACTGCTATACCTGTATTTACACATCTCTCACGTAATTGCGATAATTAGAACAACGTACATGACTGTTGCTGAAGACAGAAGATACAATATGAAAATTGTGTGATTTTTTTTTTATATATATCAGTCTGGGGATGATGGTTAGAAAACATGAAGGGGAAAAGAGCCAAAAAACCAGTGGAGCGACGGAATATTAGCGTTGTCGGTTTTGAGAAGGTCGTGCGCTTCCCACCATCTCGCTAATCGTATTACCCGGGACTCAGTCCATTAGGTGAAACCTTTCTCCTCTCTCTGGGGACACCTATTCTAGGGGATTTGCTGAAATTACAACTCGGCTGATTCCCCCTCGTGGTTTCTTTCAACGTCTCGTGCTCGCTCGGGCGTTTAATATTACTACACCACCGTGCATTAGAATATCAAAGATTTTTTTGTCAATATCTGTGCGATTTCTGTCTTGTGTATGGCCATATACATGTAAACATCGAACGTCAATTTTGCCCTGAAGTTGAATTAACAGGAGAATTGCGAGGTAGCGGTGTCTACAAAGAGACGCAACGACGTCGTTAACTATGGAGTGTGTTGATGTTTCCTATCGTATACACACACAAAAAAGCAAGTATGACGTGGTTTTGCATTCAGCATAACTTTGCACAATGCATACCCATTATTGGTTTGTAGAAAATCCAAGTGAGAAACTTGTTGTTTTCGAACATTATGGCGACGACGTCATTCAAAAGTCTTAGCAAAAATGCTCCGTAAAACCTTTCCATTCATGAACACGAATGGTACAAATAGGTACTTGTCCATACCGGCTGACGTTCTCGGCCCTTTTTTCGGATCGGATCTCACCGTGACTGGCTAATTGGCGAAATAAATACGTTTGAAATAATGGGTAATGTTGAGAATGTAAAACTTCATGTAAAATACAGGGTTGTAGTTTTCTTGAATGTGTATGGTTTGTTGGTGTTATATCTAAACTCCACTTTTTAAAACAGAGAACAGAAAAACGTTGCGCTGTTTTTTTTTTTTTCGTGAATAGCATTTTCCCCAAATCGAGTTTTTTACATTTTCTTTTAATCTCACTTTTTTATTTCACTCTCATACCGTATAAAAACTGTAAAGCGTAAACTATGCAGTGGACGGATACTGTATAATCCATGTAGGCCTATATATATTTATATACCGTATTTATATGTATGGGGATAATGTAAATATATATATATATATATGTATGTATGTACGTATGTGTGTGTGTATGCGTGTGTGTGTGTGTGTGTGTGTGTGTGTGTGTGTGTGTGTGTGTGTGTGTGTGTGTGTGTGTGTGTGTGTGTGTGTGTGTGTGTGTGTGTGTGTGTGTGTGTGTGTGTGTGTGTGTGTGTGTGTGTGTGTGTGTGTGTGTGTGTGTGTGTTTCGGAAATTCTTCCTGCCGACGAAATCAGGCATTCACAAAGACATTGACACTTTTTTCAGCTGTTTCAGCGGTCTTAACATTTTTTTAAGAATTATGCTCTAAATGTCAAAACAATAATATCAAAAAGCTAAAAGATGAGATGAAACGTTTTTAATCGAACCTCGGGGTATGCACTTTACAAACCACGCGACAAGAGTGGATTACAAGGTAATTCTGTAAGACCATTTTTCCCAGTAGAAAATATGAAACACTGCACAGGGATCGTTGGCTGATCGGTGGCTGCTCGCTTTACTTGTTAGTTCTCCACTACAAAAGATCGCCGCTCCGCGTAGAGTATAATGGCTCTCTCTCTCTCTCTATAAGATTAACATCCAGGGGTATTTTTTTTACTACTTTCGACGGTATTTTCAAAATGTTAAGGACTTTATAACTTAATGTATTGAAATGACTGGTCGAGGAAATTATGACCGAAACATCGCAAGAGAAATATCGTGAAATGCATGTTGTTTTAAATTTCTCTCGATCGTTTTGAATGACGCGGGATATATGCAAATGAATAAACTGAACAATTTAATGGAAGTTGCTTTACAGAATAAAAGCATTTTTGTATGTTTGATTTTATGTCTAGCTAATATTCATAACGAGAAAACAATTTTAGATATTGCTATTTAGATTCCAATTTATTATGTTCACAAATAGATGCACTGCACCTAAAGCGCCATATCACATATTTTGGCTAACATCTTTTAATCACACATAAATATGTATTCTCCTAATTCGAACTCCAGCCCACATAAATACTGCTTTTAGTGGGCCAGCGGATATTTGAGTGCCTCTGTGCGTGTGTGTCTGTTTGGGTGTGTGTGTATGTGTGTATGTGTGTATTTATATATGTGTGTCTGTGTCTGTGTGTGTATGTGTGTGTCTGTGTGTGTATGTGTGTGTATGTGTGTGTGTGTGTGTCTGTGTGTCTGTATGTGTGTATGTGTCTGTGTGTCTGTGTATGTGTGTGTCGTGTGTGTGTGTGTGTGTGTGTGTGTAGTGTGTGTGTGTGTGTGTGTGTCTAGTGTAGTGTGTGTGTGTGTGTGTGTGCGTGTGTGTGTGTGTGTGTGTGTGTGTGTGTGTGTGTGTGTGTGTGTGTGTGTGTGTGTGTGTGTGTGTGTGTGTGTGTGTGTGTGTGTGTGTGTGTGTGTGTGTGTGTGTGTGTGTGTGTGTGTGTGTGTGTGTGTGTGTGTGTGTGTGTGTGTGTGTGTGTGTGTGT
>JZLH01S0545292.1:30604-52291 GCA_001188425.1 Eucidaris tribuloides
CGGTAGCATGCCGACTCCAGCAAATGCACAAGTTGACTCGATGCCATAGGGACTACAGGCACAACATCGATGACAATGGGTGGGACTGAAACCATCAGTCAATTATTGACCGACTGTATGACAGTTGAAACAATGTATAATCTAAGTTAAAATATGTTTAACTTTTTGTTTAAAACATACCACTATCATTGGTAACAAATATCAACAACAATGAATTCCTTGACTCACCAAAATACGGATTATATCGTCTTTATAAAAGAAATTTCCCTCCGCATGTCAGCCTCACGTGCGCAATAAAAACATGAGATCGCAAAGCTGCGCGGTGGGCTATTTCCGCCTTCTTGACATACGCCCTCAATGGTAACTGACGGGAAAGTCGAAAGCCTCAACTCTCTCCGTGGCAAGAGTCGGCAAGAATTGAGATGCGACTTTTGATGCAACATGTCTGTGCATGTGAAAGCGGTCCGCAATCGGCAAATTCGGCATGAATATTCAAAGAAATATCTCTTTTGGAGGCAATTTATTGTGGAAGGAAAGAATAAATAGAACATGACTTGCAAATGGATGTCGATATTTTGTCGATATATGGAAGAAAATATTGGAGAAAAACAATAGCTGAAAAAGTCAATATAGCCATATTTTTTCAATGGCAATACCGGCAATACCGACAAGTTGAAATATTAAAAATTGATATACCGAAATACCGACATTCCCATTGTCCATTCCCAGGTTTTGTTTTCATTCCCTTATTTCTATGACCCTTGGGCATTTTGCAGATTGTCATGGTTCGCAGAAGTGCCAAGACAATTTGAAAATGAACATTCAAAATTGTTGTGCTGCAAACCCAAATCCCACTGTGGCACTTTTAAAGCACAAAACTGAATTATATCTTAGAAAGTTTGGATGTCAATGTCATACCGGTTGTAGGACTGTTAAGTACTTGTGCAGATTACTTTAGCCTGAGACTTGCATTAAAATCAAAAGCAATATGCAGTCCTACTAAACATCGTGCAGAACCTCCAGGAGTCCTGGTAGTACGTCTGGATGTTCATTTTCAACCAAACTACTTCTCCACTATTTCATTCCATCAACAAAGAAAAGTAGACTGCAAAAGGCTCAAATATTAATCTGTTTCCTCTAAGATTTCATAATGTCCATAGAGTTAACCCTAAAAATACCGGGTCTATTCTTTTATAATACCGAGCAATCTCGGCCGCAGATATCGCAGCGATGCCTCGCGAAAATTTGCACGCGCATAGGAGGCCGGGTGTAAACACAAGACTGATAAGTAAAAATTTACAAAATTTTTTATATTTTTATAGTAATAATTATGCAGATAAGTGTATGAAATTAGTTTTTCACCTATATCTCACAATAGCTAGATAGAATGCTAATTTTTGGGAAAATATTCGTTTTGACATTTATAACAATTATCTACAAAAAAATTTGCCAATCAGAATCAATTCCTATGTATTTTATGTTTTGTGAATTTCTTATGTTTTCTTTGTTTTTTCGACCTTTTTGTTTTTTATTATTTTTTCGATGAACTTTGTCGGGGACACTTTTTGCGATCATAAACAGCATATTACTTAATCCTTCAGCCAGTAAAGTAAAAATAATCATACATTTATGATTTTTGGCTGAAACACAATTGCATTGATTTTGTCACAAAATCATGTTTTTGAGCAATTTTGGAGTTGATGATGTTACGAAAACGTCGGCACGTCGTAACGTACGTCCGATTTTTTTGAAAATGGTCTTAATGCATGCCGCGATACTTGAAAGTAAAAAGCCAGTGAAAGGCCGGTCAAAAATTTCGCGCGGCGGCGTAATCGCGAAATTGTCGAGGGGGGGGCCATTATGCCCCCCCCCCCCCCCTCGGTATTATTAGGGTTAATATGTACATGTATTGTATATCTGCAGGGCTTGTCAAACCTGGGTGCCCGAGTGCCTGCGCACCTAAAAATTGTGGTCCGGCCGGCACTCAGAGAAAAAAGAACCTGCCCGATCAGGCAGTGCCTTTTTTTTGCAGTGATCGATTGACAAAAACAACTTGCGTCTAGATCGGGCATTTGGATTACTGTCGGGCACTTGAATCTAAAAATCATGTGCCCAACTGGGCAGACAAAAAAAAAAGGTTTTGTCTAGGCCTGCATGTGGTTCCCCGAAGCAACAGGTTAATTTTTTGTATAGCTCTTTGTCACACATACCAAGTCAAATCCAAGTCTTAGGTAGGGGGATGAAATTATTGAGATCAAATGTTTGTTTGGGGTATTTTATGGGTAATTCATTAATGGGAAACTCCGATAAATAGGAAACGAAGCATTTCCTTTAGGGTCTTTGGTGTGTTTAAATCATTTTCAGGTTTCTTGGTTTTGCATGTATCACTCTGACGCATTTCTGCAATTTTGTTGTGTTCTGGTATCTCTTTCAGCGTGAAGCAGAGTTTGGTATTATTGAGAAGGTGTCGGTGAAGAATTTCATCTGCCATGGGAGACTGGACTGCAATTTTGGACCCAATGTCAACTTTGTTGTTGGGCGCAATGGAAGTAAGTATAAAGATGACATAAATGGTACCCTAGGGTACCAAATAGAAATCTGCTACAAGAAGTTTTTTTTTTTTTAATTCTGTGCCCTGGGTTTTAAAACTGGAAAATTTATATTTGAAGTGTGAAAATAACAATTTTAGCTTCATTTCAACCCTTTTTTTTTCATAAGGTTATGTCTTTCTGTTGTGCACTTGCACAGCCTCTGCATCATAACAATTGATCTCAGTGATCATAACCAAAAAATAATAATTTTTGGACACAAGAGGGTGCTACACAATGTGGTCACTGGGGGGCACAACAGTACCCCAGGGTAGTGAGTGGTGCATCATATGCTGATCAATTATTTTCAAACTTTGCTGTCCAGAGCTAGCAAATGCTTGTTAATGAACTTTTATTTTCTTATATATGTTTATATCATATTTGTTTTGTTTTTTTCAACAAGAGTTTAAAAAGTTGGTTTAGAATCAATTTAATGTATCTCTTTGTAGCAGGATTAAATGTGCTAAAATACTGCAAAATTTTAGAAGAACTATGTTTACCCATAACCATCTCACTTGGTTCATGAATACACACTTGGCTAAAAACTGTCTAGAGAAAAAAAAAATATATAGTACAGTATTTGATTTTTGATAAAATTGTCTTTTCTAGGTCAAATTTAAGATCCATTTGACAGCTAGTTGTGTTTAATTTATTTGAAATCTTTATTTTTGGTGATATTTAATCAATATGTTCTTATATCTAATCTCTACATTTCAATTAAAGCCACAGGCTAACAATGACTATAATTTAAAAAATGTGAGCTCCATAATCCTCCATGCTCCAATTGTCTTTGATAAGGTCTAAAAATGAAGCCCTGAAGAAACTGTATTTCAAAATGATGATTTAGTGGTTTAAAAACTGAAAATCTACAAGCACCTAAGTTGACCAGATTCACCTGCCTATTTCCTCCCATAGACATACTGTGTGTAGATCTACGCTATTTTATCCTCCACCAGAGTGGGAATTGTTTATTCATGCATATCTTGCCAGTGGAAGCATTTTTTTGTATTCTAGGGTGTTTATTTGTCCATTTAAACACTACTATGTAGCTCAGATATCATAGTTTAACTTTTTTTTTTAAATTGAAGCTCCGCAATGTTGGGGTCTATGGAAAATGTGTGTTATAGTGAAATCAAATCGTCTCCAACGGGTTAATGTTATGATTTGTCATGTCCAAAATCGTGCGTTAACTTTCAAATTAATCTTTTTAATTTTAAACAATTGTTTCCTCAGTTGTTGTGTGGAGATTATATTCAATCAGTTGTCTTTCTTTCTTTCTCTGTTTAAAGGTGGGAAGAGTGCTATTCTCACTGCAATAGTTGTAGGGCTTGGAGGAAAGGCTACTGCTACTAACAGAGGCAACTCCGTCAAGAGTTTCATCAAGGATGGTAAAAAGTATGTCCTGTCAAAATAAACACAATAAAAAAAGTAACTACCCCGTTTTTCAAACTACCATAACTTTTTAACGAAATGAGACACTTATTGACTAACTTCTGTGTCAAAATGTGATTGATCCGTCCAGCCATGCATGAGTAAGCATGCATTAAAGGCAAAAATGTGACTTTTCAAAAGTCACAGTAGTCATCTCTTATGCCAAAATAATGGTAAACATTATAATTTTTATGCCTCCGCCCCGTAAGGGAGCCGGAGGCATTATGTTTTCGGGTTGTCCGTTCGTGGGTCCGTGCGTCCGTGCGTCCACACTTTCTTGTGAACAAGATTACTGAAGTACCGCTGGAGGGATTTTTATGATACTTGGACCAAGGGTAGACCACTAGGCAAGGATGAATTGATTAGATTTTGGGACAAATCCGTTAGGGTCAAAGGTCAATGAACTTTGTCCTAAAATGCCATTTTCTGCCTATAACTCCAGTTAGGAGTGCTCACTCTTGATGTAATTTGGTGGTTAGGTTATAAAACAAAAGACAAATATTTTGGTAGAGTCACAGGGGTAGAAGGTCAATGATATTTGTCCCAAAATCTCATTTTCAACCTATAACTTCAGTTAGGAGTGCTCACTGTTGATGTAAATTGGTGGTTACATTCAAAACCAAAAGACAAATATTTTGGTAGAGTCACAGGGGTAAAAGGTCAAGGTCAAGGGTCAAAGGTCAATGAAGTTTGTCCTCAAATTACATTTTATGCCTATAAGTTCAGTAAGGAGTGATCTCTGTTGTTGTAATTTGGTGGTTAGGTTCAAACCAAAAAGCAAATATTTTGGTAGAGTCACAGGCGTCAAAGGTCAAGGTCAATGAACTTTGTCCCAAAATGCTATTTTCTGCCTATAAATTCAGTAAAGCGTGCTCACTGTTGATGTAATTTGGCGGTTAGGTTCAAAACCAAAAGACAAATATTTTGGTAGAGTCACAGGAGTCAAAGGTCAGGGTCAAGGGTCAAAGGTCAATGAACTTTGTGTCAAACCTATAGCTTTAGTTAGGATTGCTAACTGTTGATATATTATAATTAGGTTGTTAGCTCCTACATAGTGGGCGCACTGGGCGGAGGCATACCCATCGACTGCGCGCAGTCGAACTTTTCTAGTTTGCTTTATAAAGTGTGGTCACTCAACCGTGACATAGTTACAACCTCTTAAGTTCATACAACACGTAAACATACGTTTTGCTGGAAAAATATTGGATTTCATTTTTTTCAATAAACTTAATGGATGTTACAATTTCAAAATTGAGAAAGGATGGACTTTTAAAAATTGAGCTCACTGAAGCGTAACATGCGAAACGTGTAAGGGGGTCAAACGATGGATGATTAACATAAATAGCGTGTAATCATTCACGAGAAACAGAATTTGATTCAATCCTGATTGAAAAATCCCCCCAATGACCCTTGTGACTTTTGAAAAGTGACATTTTCGCCTTTAATATGTGCTCATGCATGCATGACTTGATGGATCAATCACATTTTCACACAGAAGTTAGTCAATCTGTGCAGAAACACCCTTGCCAAATTATTTTGCTCTAAACCATTTCTTTAAAAAGTTATGGTATTTTGAAAAAGGGTGTAGTTACTTTTTTATGCCCCTACCGATGAAGTCTTGAGGGGACATTAAGCGTTGCACCTGTCCGTCCGTCCTTCCGTCCATCCCCCTAATTGGTTTCCGCACGATAACTTAAAAAATGTTTGACGGATTTTATAATTTTTGGTGTGTAAAATATAGGTCGAGTTCGAATTCGGAGCCCGCAGGTCAAAGGTCAAAGGTCACAGCTCATTATACATGCGAATTGGTTTCCGCACAATAACTTAAAAATATTGGGCGGATTTAAAAAAAATTTTGGTGTGTAGGTAGATCATACTATAATACAGGTCAAGTTCGAATTCGAAGTGTAAAGGTCACAGCTCGTTATATATGCAAATTGGTTTCCACACAATAACTTAAAAAACGTGACGGATTTTAAAACTTTTTGGTGTGTAGGTAGAACACACTAAAATACAGGTCAAGTTCAAATTCGGAGTCCGCTGGTCAAAGGTCACAGTTCATTATATATGCGAATTGGTTTCTGCATGATAACTTAAAAAATATTTGACAGATTTAAAAACATTTTGGTGTGTAGGTAGAACACACTAACATACAGGTCAAGTTTGAATTCAGAGTCCACAGGTCAAAGGTCACAGCTCATGCAGATTGCTTTCCACATGATTACTCAATAAGAAATGCTTACTGATCGCGTTACGTGGGGGCATCCGTGTCCTATGGACACACCAAATTTTTAGTTTGTTGTGTTTATAAACTAAATCTATCCATGACAAGATTCCCAGCCAGTCTGGAAATCAGGGCAAACCTGACAAATGACTTCTCCTTTTTTCAGTCAGGGATAAATCAGAGAATTTGAGAAAAGTCCCCCAAATCAGAGAATTTTGTTTGTTCAGTGGTCCGATTTTAATTGGCCTCTTGTGTCCTTACCATATGCGCAAGGTGAGAATTACATCAGCGAAGCAAAAAATGGTACAACTGATGATCCTGGATTTTTAATTTCCATCAGGAAAAAAACTCGGGGATTTTTGTGTCCTTGAAATCCTGGGAACCCTGCTTGGACTTTGATAGCTATTTGTGCCTCTAAGGCTTGTTTAACCCTTTGCACATGAAAGTTGCAATTTTGCACATTCGTAAAATTAAATTCATCTATCGTAATAATTAGTTTTCTCAGTTACGTTTGTACTAGAAAAGCTAACAAATGGCCACAATGCTTAAGCAACATCTATGGAATAATTACCAGTATCAATGGTGCAATAAGGAAAGCAAGAGTTGAAGAAAATATCAAAATAACAATCATTATTATCCTGTCAGAATTAATTCAGTGTGTAAAGAGTTAAACAGAATTAATTTAATCTGAGGTGTATTGCTGTGAGTTCTTAAAAATCAATCAGTGAATGTTTACGGAAAATCAAACAAAAGCAAAGATTATGAAGTAATTAAGTTTACAATCTGAGAAATTGTGTTCAGAAGTTTACAGAAATATTGAATCAGCAACTCAGCCTTTTGATTTGTGGACATTTCCTCACAGAATGATAAAAAGATATGTCTTTTCTCTGCTGTTTTTTGAGGAAACATACTTACACATAAGAACAAGAATAACTTTCGCTAGATTGGGTCACATATACCTTAAACAGATTTTCCTTATGTGGTCAGCAAAGGCATTGAAAATAGGCCCTATGCACTTTTTCACACAAAAGAACTAATATATAATGATATTTTATCAAACAAATGGAGATTTCCCTGTCACATTACATATATTTTGCAACTTAAAAAACAAGTGAGCTACTGTTCATTAATCCAAAGTTTAGTTGTGGTGGCATTTTGTTTCCGTATTTTTAGTGTGGCTGAAATATGTATCAAACTTCGCAACCGAGGGGAGGACTCTTACAAGCCCAACGAGTATGGCTCGTCGATCATCGTGGAGAGGAGACTACGCAGGGAAGGAGGGACTGCCTACAAACTGAAGTCAGCTAGTGGCAGGGTCATCAGTACAAAGAGGGAAGAGTTGTCGCATATCATGGATCACTTCAACATTCAGGTATATTTCATAAAGCTCAGTGACATGATAGGGAGAAATAAAAAATGCCTTTAGAACCAAACTGGATGAAAGATATACCAAAGATACATCAGCTGGAGTGGATCTCCTGCTGGAGGGATTTGTCTTGAGTTTGTTTACTAAGGTGAATCAAGCATGAACAGGCCAGCAGTTTAATTCTCTTGAGGCTCGAGAGAATTATACCACATAGAAAGCTATACTACAGATTTGTCTGTTACAGAGCATACTGACAGAACGTATTTTCAAATGAGTCAACTTTTGACTACAAAATATTCACCGTAGAATCCTTACATAGTTTACTTGATTCTAGAATAGTTTTTACCCCAAGTTGAGGATTACCCCCAATCATGTCACTTACCTTTAAAGGGGTGAATGTCCACCGAAATAGTAGACAGTACCACAAGTTCTCACCTTCATATTTGTATGAAGAACACCATGCAATGACATAACCTAAAAAAATTAGCCTTGAATAAGGTCCAAACATACACATAAAGAGTGTATTTTGGTGCATTTTTTATGTCGCCTGCTTTGAATTCCTCTCTTGGAAACCTAGAATGGCATGGAAAGTTGAAAAAAAAATGACATTGAAATGTGAGGAAGGTTTGGAAGTTATAGTAAATCATTTAAGTCTGGCTTATATGATATTGATTGCATGCATCAACGAGCATCAAAAAAGCAACAAAAAAGCATCAAAAGGTGGCACATACCAACACCCTTACACCCTTAAACTATTTCAAGGTTGACAGTACTTGTGCATATATCAAAAGACTTTGGGTCATGGAAAAGTGTGTGTTATAGGTGTCAAATCGTCTCCAACGGTTAATGTTATGATTTGTCATGTCCAATATCGTGCGTACCTTCAAATTAATCTTTTTAATTTTACAACATTGTTTCTCAGTTGTTGTGTGGAGATTATATTAATCAGTTGTCTTTTTCTTTCTCTGTTTAAAAGTGGGAAGAGTGCTATTCTCACTGGCAATAGTTAGTGGGCTTGGAGGAAAGGTACTGCTACTTTCAGCAGGCAACTCGTCAGAGTTTCATCAGGATGGTAGAAAAGTATGTTCCATGTCAAAATAAACAATAAAAAAAGTAAATCTAGCCGTTTTTCAAACTACCATAATTTTTAACGAAATGAGAACACTTATGACTAACTTTCTGTGTCAAATGTGATTGATCGTCCAGCATGCATGAGTAGCATCGCATTAAAGGCCAAAGAAATGTGACTTTTCAAAAGTCACAGTAGTCATCTCTTCATGCCAAATAATGGTAAACATTATTAATGTTTTGATGGCATCCGCCCGTAAGGGAGCGGAGCATTATGTTTATCGGGGTTGTGGCCGTTCGTGGTCCGTGCCGTCCGGTCGTAGCCCACTTTCTCTGTGAAAAGATTACTGAAGTACCGCTGGAGGGATTTTTATGATATTGGACCAAGGGTAGACCATGAAGGATGAATTGATTTTATGATTTTGGGACAAATCGTTAGGGTCAAGGTCATGACTTTGTCCTAAATGCCATTTTCTGCCTATAACATCAGTTACGGATGTGCTTCACTTTGATGTATATTGGTGGTTAGGTGTATAAATAAAAGACGAAATATTTTGGTTAGAGTCACAGGGTAGAAGGTCAATGATTATTTGTCAAATCTTCATTTTCAACCTATCACTTCAGTTAGGAGTGCTTCACGTTGATGTAAATTGTGGTTAATCAAAACAAAGACAAATATTTGTAGAGTTCCAGGGGTAAAAGGTCAAGGTTCAAGGGTCACAAGTCAATGAAGTTTGTCTCAAATTACATTTTATTGCTATAAAGTTAGTAAGGAGTGATTCTCTGTTGTTGTAATTGGTAGTGTTACGGTTCAAACCAAAAAGCAAAATATTTTGGTAGGTAGTCACAGGCGTCAAGAGTCAGAGTCAATGAACTTGTCGCCATAAATGCTATTTTCTGCCTCTTAAATTCAGTAAAGCGTGCTCACTTGTTGATGTAATTTTGCGCGTTGGTTCAAAAACAAAAGAAAATATTTGGTAGAGTCACAGAGTCAAGGTCGGCAGTCAAGGTGTCGAAAGGTCAATGACTTTGTGTCAAACATAAGCTTTAGTTAGATTGCGATAATGTTGATATATTATAATTAGGTGAGTCCCATACAATAGTGGGCGCACTGGGCGGGCATCCCATCGACTGCGCGCAGTCGAATTTTTAGTTTGGCTTATAAAGGTGGTCACTCAACCGTGACATAGTTAAACCTCTTAAGTTCATACAACACAGTAACATAGTTTTGCCTGGAAAAATATTGGATTTCAATTTTTTTCAATAAAACTTAAATGGATGTTACAATTTCGAAATTGAGAAAGGGATGGACTTTTAAAAATTGATGCTATGAGCGTAACATGCGAAATCGTGGTAAGGGGGTCAAGATGGATGATTAACTAAATAGCGTGTTAATTCATTACGAGAACAGAATTTGATTTCAATCCCTGATTGAAAAAATCCCCCCCAATGACCCTTGTGACTTTTTGAAAATGACTTTCGCCTTTAATATGTGTATGCATGCATGACTTGATGGATCATCACATGTTTCACAGAAAGTTAGTCAATTGTGCGAACCACCTTGCCAATTATTTTTGCTTAAATTTCTTAAAAAGTTATGGTATTTTGAAAAAGGGGTTTGTAGTTACTTTTTTATGCCCCTACGATGAAGTCATGGAGGGAATTAAGCGTTGCACCTGTCCGTCGTCTTCCGTCCCACCTAATTGGTTTCGCACGATAACTTAAAAAATGTTTGACGGATTTATAAT
The DNA here is from genome assembly GCA_001188425.1 of Eucidaris tribuloides. Classification (NCBI taxonomy): domain Eukaryota; kingdom Metazoa; phylum Echinodermata; class Echinoidea; order Cidaroida; family Cidaridae; genus Eucidaris; species Eucidaris tribuloides. The sequence continues at coordinate 41,030 of JZLH01S0545292.1, forward strand.
TTTTGGTGTGTAAATATAGGTGAGTTCGAATTTGGAGCCGCCAGGTCAAAGGTCAAGGTCCACAGCTCATTATACATGCGATTGGTTTCGCACAATAACTAAAAATATTGGGCGGATTTAAAAAAAATTTTGGTGTGTAGGTGATGAATCTATAATGTCGGGGGTGGAATTCACCTGCCCATTTTCTCCCATAGACTTACTGTGTGTACACCTACACTATTTAAACTCGCCCCAAGTTTTAATTGTTTATTCATGCATAACTTGCCATTGGCAGAGTAACTTTCCAAACTTTTGTATTCTAGGGTGTTTATTTGTCCATTTGAACACTACTATATAGCTCAGATATCAAAATTTGACAGTTTTTTAAATTGAAGCTCCACAATGTTAGCCTATCACTTTAACTCATATTCCACCACGCATAAAATACACCAGTGTTATATCTTTTCGACAGTGTGACAATTGATGTCCGGTTTTCAACATAGTATATCATTTGATGCATACATTGGAGAAGAAAAAATGTCTTTTGGAAGCTCATTGCCAATTTGTTGTCTGAGTAAATCCAACAAGTGTGCTATAAATAACAAAGCGATGTTGTGGAATGACAAGTTAACCCTGTAGTACCTATCATGGAAAAATGCCAAGTAATATTTTGTATTTGGTACCCCAAGACTTAAAGGGAAACTGCAGTCTTATAACAAAGTGCTTTGAATGAAAGTTCAAAAATTAAAGAAATGGATCAGTGAAAGTTTGAGAAAAATTAAAGTAAAAATAATCATATTCATATGAATTCATTAAAAACACACATTTTGTATTGAATTTATACACAAAATCACATTTTGAGCCATTTTCAGACTGACTAGCACTTACAAAAAGTTACGTTACTCCAGAACTGTGAACCCGAGCAACACAAATTTGTTTTTAAAGCATGCAGAAAACTTTTTTTAAAAGTCATGAAGAAACGTGGCAGGAGCTTTGCGCATTACGGCGTTATCACATGTAAAGTCTAGCCCCCCCCCCCCAGTCTTTTCAGGGGTAATGCATTAATTTATTGATTCATTTGCGTCTTTCACTTTTTTTCAGGTTGATAATCCTGTCTCCATCTTGAATCAGGAAACAAGTAAGACCTTTCTGCTCTCCAAGAATTCCAAGGATAAATACAAGGTAAATATAGAGCCCTGCAAACAGTCCGGTCAGCATCGGCATCAATATATTGAAAAACAAGATGAAATCCTGCACACAACCCGGCCTGCGTTTAACTTTAGAGTCAACTGAACTATTGAATAGGGATTTTAAGATTGTGTGGATGTGAATCTCGTTCACGTTGACCGGTTTCAGTTTGAGATTGTGTTTGTGAGTGGTAGAATATTGCATGAGTAAAAAATTAGCTCTTTCGGGATTCCTAGCAGACCCTGCGTAAATATAATAATAATAATAATAATAATAATAATAATCCATATTTTATTCGAAATAGACAGACATTACAAATAGAAATCTTCCGAAAATTCCGAAAATTCATTTTGCCCAATTGATCGTGGGCCCGGCAGCTACTGAGCAGCGCCAGATCGACGTTGCTCTATCCCTAAAAATCGTTGAACGCCAAACAGGGTAGCAGCAACTCCCATCTTTTAACGTCTTTTGGTCTGACGCGGTCGGGCTGGAACTCCTGACCTCCCGGTTGTGAGGCGGACGCTCTACCAACTGAGCCAACACACCGGTATGTGGTATACCGGTATATGTATACTTTGATCATGTCACCTCGTTTTCTTTGATAGTGTAATGAATGAAGATTGAAAATTTTAATTTTAATTTCAATTTTAATTTTCTTTTTCAGGACTTGGAGTGTCATGATTTTTCTCATTTTAGCATGTTGGAGACAATTATATGATTTCAGTATAACACATATTCTCGATAGAACCCGGCCTGAGTTATCTCCTTCTTGGTTTTGAACATGTTAAAATCATTAGGATTTCAGCTGCATATTATGTTTGTATGTGTGTTCCATGTTTTGGGGGATGGCAAACTATGATTGAATAATGACCTTTTTTGAAAAAAAGAAAAAAAGTGGTGAGCAACACAAAGGCTACCAGGCCTCACCCAGGTGGAAGTGGGAGTGGTGATGGTTGGTACTGGGCTTGATTTCATGTTGTGTTCAATTCATTGTTGTTTAACAAATAAAATATAGTGTATACAGTGTCCTGAGCACACTTTGAGTAGGGTTAATGCATTAAATGCATTAAATACAAATAGACATTATTATTATTTTCATCTCTCTTTCATTTTTCTTCTAAGTTTTTCCTGAAAGCAACACAGTTGGAACAGGTTTCAAATGACTACAGTGAAATCCTGGAGCACAAGAGAATCACAGCAGATAGTGTCAACAAGGAAAAACAGGTGAAAACTTAGGTTTTGTTTTGTTTTTTGTTTTTTGGTAGGGAGGTAAAAATAAGCGTTAGTTCTGTAATTCACCAAGAGAAACAAATGAGCAAATACTTTCAAAATGTGACCTGTCACCACAAAATGCACTATAAGTCTTAACGTAAAGACTCTTAACTTTAAAATCATGTGTAATTTATCTAGAACGAACAAGTCTAACTGGTACAAAGTACTACCCAAGAGGTTTTACAAACACTCAGGAAAAGGGGGGGGGGAAGTGACCTCAATAATTGTGCTCATTTATGGGAAACTGGAGGCTTCAGCAATTGTACTGTCGAAAGCCTGGTAAGCTTAGTTACTTTTCAATGGAGAGCTGTGGATTGGACAATCCTTTGTGGCTGTTACAGTCACTGTAAATACATAGTTCACAAATGTAGCTTTGTGATGGTACCAAAATTATCACAGGGGGCTTGCGGATGTTGGAAAACAAGCCATTATTGTCTCGCCTGCGTAGCGGAGCGAGACATAGGTATCACTATTTCCGGCGTCGGCGTAGGTGTAGTCGTCAACAATTGTGTTGTACACACAATAACTTTCTATAGCTTCGAGGTGGGATCACCAAATTCATACCAGAGGTCCATCTCTTGAAGGTGCAGGTCAAGTTCGAATGTGAGTTGAATTTGATTAAGTTCAAAGGTCAAAGGTCAATGAACTTTCCATGACTGGCACTGTGCTATGTTGTACACCACTTTGTTCCTCTAATGACATGAACTTTATAATTTGATACTTTCTAACACTAACATTTTACTTCACTTCAACAGAGTTCATTCTACAGTTGACTGTATAATATCAGTGAATTCACTACTATTCTTTTTCACGAACATTCATTTCTTTACTTGCATGGGAATAATTATAGCTTCATAGTATTAATAGCATTCTTAGTGTTATCTGATTTCCTAGGGATAAAGTAGGCCTATACCATTATTGCATACGTAAACTGTCAGAACCACAATTCACCCCCTAAACTGCTGACAGCCTCAGAAGTCATATAGCATAGTTTTGACATGCAGTCTCTTCATGACTGCGATATGCAGGCGAGACAACGCTTGGTGTTGCCTTGTTTTACCAATGCAGAAACTGCCCGATCTGGAGCATGAGGTCATTGACCTGGAAGAAAAGTTCAAGGCGTTGACTTGCCTTCACGACCTCAACGAGAAACGACAGGACCTTATCCACCAAGCGGCCTGGGCTCAAGTTGCAGAAATTGAAAAGGTAAGGCATTTGCGAGACATTCTTAAATTACTTAATAGGAATACCCATTAAAGGGCATTGACATGATTGGGAGAAATTAAAAATGCCTCTAGGACCAAACTGGTTGAAAGATATGCTAGTAAATACATCATCTGGAGTGTATATACTTGCTGGAAGGATTTGTCTCGAGTTTTTTTACTTAAGGAGAATCAAGCATGATGATACCAGTACTGAATTACTCACATGCCCCAATAGAAATTAATCTCATAGAAAGCTATGCAACAAATTTGCCTGTCACAAGGCATACAGATGGTAGTTCTTTTAAAATGAGTCAACATTTGACTACAAAAATGTTCACAGCAAAATCCTTGCTTAGTTCACTTGATTCTGGAATAGTTTTACACTAAGTTGAGGACTGCCTCCAATCATGTTATTTACCTTTAAGTGGAGTAAATTTCAATAAGATATTTGAGACATTTTTGCTTAATTTTACCCATTTAACAGAAGTACCCCATGAAATGTTACCCCATTATGTAGAGACCTCTGTACTATTACTGGATCATTCTTCACTACATGTCATTTTCTGTGTCCTAATACTTTATGACAGCAAAAATGTAAAGATGTAAGATTAAAAATATATTGATGCGAATAGGGAATTCATCTTGAGCATTATCCTTATGTTGTGATAAAAGGTCTTCATAGATATTGGGAATGTACTTATTCTTTATCAATTACCCCTTGACCTTCTAAAAAAAAAGCATGTCCGGATGGTCATGGACTTGGAAGAAAAGTTCAAAGCAAAAATTCAAATTGAACAGGTCAGATGTGTAATGATTGTAATACTTTTCAACAATTAAAGATAAACTGGAGTACTGGTTGGTGACGGGAAATCTTTCATCAAAGTTCCCCATTTTATTGGTTTACAGGTGAAAGCATAATACATTTTCATTATAATATGGGACTAGTTCACTTAAAATATAATGAATAGTTTTACGACTGCCATGTTGAAAAGGTGAATTGTCCATCGCTGGCCCTAGCGTTTAAATATTTACAAGTAACATTGTCCCACATATAGATTTTTGTGTTAGTATTTTTATCAGCACAATGTTTTGTGAAGATATTTTTTTTTTGGGGGGGGGGGACAAAGTGCTGTATAACCTTCAAGTACTTTCTTGTGTATTAGAGTGACATTTTCAGAAATCGTCTGTTCATAAATGGTTTAAAAATAGTTTTATTGTTCTGCAAGTACTCAATCTTATCTTTAATCACACCTACTACACATGTGGTCCTGAGTAGAGCTGTACGGACCACATACGCCCAACATTGGAAAGAACAAACCAAAGTTTGCACTGTGTGGATTGAATGATCCGATCCACAAAAAAGAGGATTGGACAGTTGTTCAAGACGCTGGCCAGAAATTTTGGAAAATTAAAAATGAAACTAAGTGAAGTGGTGAGTCCTTCATTTTCAATTATATGTTTAGGTCATATGTAGACCAGCCATTTAGAGCAATATTTCAGTATAATTTTGTTTAAAAAAAAGTGAATTTCAGAGCACATTTGTGTGCCACGGCTGCATAAAAAAATGGCCACACATTACTTTGTGCGCAAAAGTATAGGGTTGTCCCCTTGTGTGTCTTTGATAAGTTGATTCATATTTGCCTAATTTTCTTCAGTCTTTCACTAGTTTGTGTCTAGATGTTGCTGCTTCTGTTCAAAGTAATGTCTGATAGCAGTCTTAATTTTCATCTTTTGTTTCTTCAACATTTTTCATCATAGGACCGTGATGGTGCCAGGGCACTCGTCACAAAGGAGGAGGTCCGAGTCCCTAAATTTGATGAGAAAATACAAGCCCAACAGGTAAAGGTTTGCTGTTACTGATAAAATACATTATCGCTTGTCCGGCAGAAGGCCCCTAGCATATGTTCCCGGCAGAAGGGCCTTAACGGTAACTTTTCTCTTTATTTGAGAAATATTGCCTTATTTGATATTTGCACTTGACAGACAAATAGGGTCTAAAAATATCACACTGTATTCAATTCATGTGAAAAAGGCCGAGGGGTTTCAAGTTAGAGGCAAGGGCGTTGGCGGGGGGGGGGGGAGGGGGGTTGCACGTGCACCCTCCCTGCAGAGCCATAGGAGTTCCACCCTAATAGCAAAAAATAAAAATTTGCACCACCTTTTCTGCTTTCAACGCCTGATTTTCACAACTTTAGTTCCACCTCCCTAAGATGTGCACCTCCCCGTTCCACCTCCACAAGATGTGCACCTCTGCATGCCCAAACCAGCCTATGCCCTTGAGAGGCAATTAAAGGCTAATGCCCTTTTGCCGGACAAGTGACGACATGTATGCAGTGTGGCCCAGAAAAGAGGGGAAAACTAAGGTAATCAAGTTTGGTGATTATTTTTTCCTTTTCATTATCCAAGAGAAGTTACTATTTTTGCCATTTATCTGATAACGTTTTTTTTTCTGAGCAATACAACACTTAAAACATTATTTTTTGTTCAGTAGTTTTCAATTTAGAGGCAATTTTGAAAAGCAACGATTTTACATCATGGTCATAATTTTGTTTTATTCAAAGTCACAAAACTTGATTGCCTTAAGTTTAAACAGAAAACGGTTGTTTGTTTGACCGCAGAGTGAATCCCAACAACAGGTTTAATTGGTCATAATAGAAATTTGAGTGTCAGGGTGAAGGAAATCTATGTTAGGGAGAATATTGAACAGTGGGAGAAAACAAAAAACATCCCCCTGATGCCATAAATAGTTATTATTGTTGTTGTCGCTGTTAGTAGTAGTAGTAGTAGTAGTAGTAGTAATAGTAGTAGTAGATTAGAAGTAGTAGTAGTGATAGTATCATTATCAATCCTAGTAATTTATTTCACAAAGAAAATACTAAGCAACAGTCAAATTTTTTTATTTCTTTCAGCGCTAATTCTCGGTATTCGCAATACAGTGAGCCACCTATCGTCAATTTCCAACTTTAGGGTCGATATCACTTCTGCTGGAGCATTGTTGTGTGGCCATTTCATCCACTTTATCTCTTTCATCCACAGGCATTTCTCCAAAATTTTAAGTATGGCAGTCTGAATAACATTCTTATGCTCCACAAATGAAAACCGTGGCAAAAGCAGAGGAAGAATTTAACAAAAAGGTCTAAATATTGCAAGGAAATATGCAGTATATTGTTTACGTTAAATGTACAGTAGCTAGGCTTCATGAAATCTGCTATTTCCCATGAGGCACACTGGATTTCAACCTGTCCTTTGGACCCGATAGGTGGCGCACTGTATTGCAAATACCAAGAATTCAAAGTGACACAACTCTCTTTTACTCACCAGGCCAAAGTGGCTGAAGCAGAGGAGCAACACTCCCAGATCCACTCCCAGGTAGAGGTCTTGAGACGCCGCCTAGAAGAGTTATCGCCCCAGTATGACAGCATCAAAGACTCCAGACAAAAACTCAAACAGTCGGCAAAAAGTCTAGAGGTAAGGTTGTCAGATTTGGAAAGCTGTCAACATGAATCATGTGATATTTCATTTAATTTATATATTTTTCCAACTAGATACTCTATCCACTGAACACTGAATACTGTATACGCCAATATTTTTGCGGTTTTGGACTAAATTTCAAAATTTGCGAGTGCTAATTTTTGTGATTTTAGTGGTGATTTCATTAGTGTGAATATACATGAACCAAAGTGGAAATTTTTGCAATAACTGACTCGCGAAATTCCCGAAAATAAAACCACCAGGAAAATTACCACGTGTACAGTATTTCATGATGGTTTTAATAATTGTCAATTTTGCGACTGAACAACTACAGAAAATTTCAGTTCCTCACATACCTGTATAAAGTAAATGCAAATGCAATCATTTTGCAAAAATAATTTCTGGCAAATTCCCTGTTTTGAAGCAAAATCAAGAGAATATATTGCTATGTGAAATATATGGGCAATTCCCGTTGAGTTAGTTACGTTACACTTTAATGACAAACTTTACTCAACATTTGCTGCTTACATGAAATATGCCTTTCATATTATTTTCTCTGTTTTGGTACTTGAAAATTCTTTAGACTGGCACTACTTCACCAACATCGAGCAAAATCATTGCAGACATGTTTTAGTGCGGTAATAATAGAACTTTAATTGATGGTTAGTTACGTGTACGTTAAGAGGACATGGAAAAAAATGACATGTCTTTGTCCTCAAAGTTTTCCTGCAACCTGTTTTTCAACTGAAACAAACTTCATGCCTAGTTCTGGCATGTTGATAAGTCATTTGATATTATAACTTATTGATGAAAATCTTTTCATTTTGACACTACAACATCAAAAACAGAGTTAGTTACGTTACGGTTAGTTACGTTACATTTTGTTCAGCCACACAAATTGCGTTTATTCATGTCTTTCTCAGATTAAGTATTGCCCATATGTGGGGCTTTATTACTTTCAAAACAATGAGGAAGAGGTATTGGCCATGGAAAAAACTGCAGAATAAATGATACCTTATTCATAAACTGAGATTTAGTCACACTAGTCCCACATGTGGTATTTCATTGTATGGTTCTGCATTTCCTAGAGTGGTGCTGTTGAAGATTGTAAAATTTAGAGTAGAAAATGATGTCCATTGTGTCTTCATTGATTCACACCCATTCAAACCATTGAAATGTAATACAATTCGCGATAGACCAATTTATATAATTTGTGATTTGTCCAATAATTCACGGAATTGCCCATATGTTGTATATGTCCATTCATTGCGATGAAGTTGGAACATTTTTAGTGTAGTTAATAACTTTTGTCGTCAACTAATGCTATTTCACAAATCAATCTGCAAGGCAAGTGCTCACCATTCATTGGCATATTTGGATAGAGTAGACACAATTGTAACGCTTTGTTTCTATGTCATCATGCTTACTATCCTTGCAGAAAGAGATCAAAGTGCTGAATACACATATTAGGAATCTGGAATCAGATATGCAGGACATCATCCAACGAATTCAGGATGAAAAAGCGAGGTAAGACATAGCTGTGTTCCACTGCGTTGATTAAGATCTGAAGATACTTCGGTGAATAAGTTTCTTCTACTTCTTATACAGCTTAACGATTTGGAATTGTGCAGAACACCAATGGATCTGACTAATTAACACATCAAATAGGAATGGATATGAACATTACAAACATCCCATTCTTACAGAAGTAGGTAACCTTATGTGCCCATTTGTACAATCTGATACAAAAAAGTAGAACCCTTAAATGCTAACAAAATATTCTAAAGAAGTAAAGAAACTGTACATTGTAATTCAATAGAAAGATCTAACTTTTAATGCAAACATATCCTTTAAAGGTAGAGTTTTATCCAGTAGAAAATATATAGGTAAATATACAGTGTTCAAAATTTGGGGGTCAAACAATCTCTAGTTTTCAAAATATAAACTATAGGCTAAGGCCATTTGTTCTGGATTTCAGGTGCTGGCCTGTAGCTTTCACCCGCTAATTGACAAATTGTGAAGAATTCATCTGTTTGTGCATAGATGAGGCCATTTGGCACTGGTCTAGCTTTACATTATCTTTGTTTCTGACCTAGTACAAGCTTTGATTAGCATGGAATATGTTTTCAGTGAAAGCCATTGGCTAACATTTACCACAGTTAAAAAAATGTGAGCTACATAATCCTCCACACTCAAAGTGTCTTTGATAAGGTCTAAAAGTGAAGCCCTGGAAAAATTGTATTTCAAAATGATGATTTAGTGCTTAAAAAAAAGGAAAATTGTAAGTTGACCGGGTTCACCTCCCCATTTCCTCCCACAGACTTACTGTGTGTAGATCCAGGCTATTTTGTACTTGCCCCAAGTATTAATTGTTTATTCATTCATACCTTGCCATTGGTAGCATAACTTTCCAAACTTTTTTATTCTAGGGTGTTAATTTGTCCATTTGAACACTACTATGTAGCTCAGATATCAAAGTTTGACAATTTTTTTAAATTGAAGCCTCACAACTTTAATGATGCAAGAATACCATCTGCCAACCAGGCTATGAGTAGTGTAACAGTCGCATGAATTTAAATTGATAAACATGTCATAATGACACATTTATTGAAATCAAGTTTTTAAAGATTTTTTTTTTTCACTGAACTGACTTTCCTGCCAAAGGTCTTGTGGGAGGTTTAGATATGTGTGAATGTCAATGGTTACATTTGGAATGATTTTAGCCCCTTTCTTGGATTGAGCTCATTTTAGGCTATGCAAAATCATGAACCTAACGACTTATTTTAAAGGCCCACTGTCATGACTAAAATCATAAAAAGGGTGCACTAATGACACCCATAATGCAACAGAAACAGCCATGACAGTGTGGAAAAATGCATTTGTTTTCCTCCCACAATCTGTACACTATGGCACTGCCGCAGTCGATGTTTGTGAATATGTGCGTTTGTTCCAAGACTTGTTGTTATCCTTGCTGTGGATGAGTTGACCCTTGACAATGGGCCTTTGAAGAAGCAAAGAAACCATATGCTATAAGTCCATAGAAAAATCTGTTTAGTAATTGAATGGTGTCCTTTAATGTGCGAATGTATTTTTGTCTTGATGCAAACAGAGATAAGGCTCAGTTTGAGAAGGAGCGGCTGGAGAGAGAGCGCAAGATTGCCGACCTAGTCAACCAGAGACGGGACTGCGAGGCCCAGCTTCAGAACGCCACACGTGAGATGGAACAATTCTCTGCTGCTGTCAACGGAGCAAAGGAACAAAGCTATGGAATGAAGTAAGGCCATTAAAGGACATAGACATGATTGGGAGAAATAGAAAATACCTCTAGGACCAAACTGGTTGAACAGATATACTACTGCATGCACCAGCTGGAGTGTATCTCCTGGCTAGAAGGATTTGTCTTGAATTTGTTTAGTTAAGCCGAATTAAGCATGAACATACTAGCATTTTGTTTCTCTCAAGCCTGATGGAAATAGTCCCTATAGAAAGTTATCTGTCACAAGACATACTGATGGAAGTTATTTAAGAACGAATTAACTTTTGACTACAAAATTTTCACAGTTGAATCCTTGCACAGTTTAATAGTTTTACCCAAAGTTGAGGAATACCCCTAATCATGTCATTTACCTTTAACATGTTTACTTAGCATTTGTTTGACAGTGCCACCACGTTGATCAACTTTAAGATTGTGGTGTCAGTTTCAAACAGCTGTTACTTTTTACATGTGCAGGATGGAGAAAAGTGTTACTTACAAAAGTTGTAGAGAAAAGTATCCAGTTTCTAACAATGTAATTTTTATTATGATGTTATTCATATTTCTGAAGTTACAATGAAATTTTGTAAAGTTTTTCATTTTGAAGTCAATTAATAATCACAAATGTATAGAAAATGTAGGAGCCTATGTTTTCCAAATTTCACATATAAAAAATCTGTGATAAAAATCTGAAATTGTAGCAAAATATATAATGCAACTGTACTAGCTTTATGAGAGATTTGATGATTCCAGTTCCTCTAATATGTAAAAGCACAATAGCAATTACATCAGTGTCATAATTTTTATTCTTCAAATATTCATTAAAAGGGTGCTAAATTGCACCAGTGACTTGTTAAAGTGATAGGCTTACATTGTGGAGCTTCAATTTAAAAA
>JZLH01S0545292.1:53872-77787 GCA_001188425.1 Eucidaris tribuloides
ATTGTGTTAGGGATGTGCAAGTCCATTACTTCTCTTCATTATCAATACCAAATGGTAGTTTAGTACTTACAAATAGCGTGTTGAAAGTCTGAGATCCATACGTCATGAATTTGTTGTTTTATGAGAAAACTAATAACGACATGTTACCAGAATGTTGTTCTTTCTGTGAGTTTCAATTTTGTTCAAAATGCGAATCGCGGTTACTGTGCACCGTAGCAAGACGAGCGCAGCCCTCTGATTGGTTAACGGCTATCCCCTGCTTGACCTTTGGCTAACGGCTGATCGGACCATTTTGGAACGGCACGTGCACGTTTGACGTCGCGGATTTTTTAAAATTTGCTCCTGAGCAAATGGAAAAAGGATGAAGTTTAACCATCCAGATTTTCACCAAAACTCAATATTTTACCCCAAGTCTCTATTAGAGGTGTTTATTTATATTAAGCTTCACATTGGATATGATTTCAGCTGATTTGATTCATATGGATGTTTTTTGACGTGCAAATCAATGACACAATCTTTAAGAGTTCAGTTTTCTGTCCTGCAGAAAATGGCAAAAACCAATTAATATGAAAATAAGATGAACAGAAAGCACCGAATCTCACAGAAAACAGGTTATTATTAAAAATTAAAAATATAAATAATTGCCAATTCCATGCTTCCTCTCAAAGGGGGACTTTCAGAAAAGGCCAATCAAAATGGTTTGTTGCTGCCCAGACTGTGCTATTTTGCACAAAGTGACATCAAGTGTCTGTTCTCTTGCTGTTTAAAGTGATAGGCTAACATTGTGGAGCTTCAATCTAAAAAATTGTCAAATTTTGATATCTGAACTACATAGTAGTGTTCATATGGACAAATAAACACCCTAGAATAAAAAAAGTTTGGAAAGTTACACTGCCAATGGCAAGTTATGCATGAATAAACAAAACTCGGGGCGAGTTTAAATAATGTAGGTGTACACACAGTAAGTCTATGGGAGAAAATGGGCAGGTGAATCCGATCAACTTACGATTTTCACTTTTTAAAGCACTAAATAATCATTTTGAAGTACAATTTTTTTAGGGCGTCATTTTTAGACCTTATCAAAGACAATGGTAGCATGGGGAATCGTGTAGCTCAGATTTTTTTAACTGTGGTAAATGTTAGCCAATACCTTTAAAGAAATGGTTGCCATTTCTTCCAACTTTTTCTATCACCGTGTAAGGGAGGTTGTTCCATATCCTGCAAAAAGGCAGCTATAATTTGCACAGCTGTCATGAAATAATATTAAATTTCAAAGAAAACTGATTGGGCAACAAATTCATAAGATATAAAGAGAGCAAAGAAAATCTGGCTGAAGCAGGATTCGATCCAGTTACATCAGGATAACATGTCCAGTGCTTTATCACCCAGTGAGCTATTCAGCCCTATAGTGGTGTTGATCATCCCTAATCAACCAATTTCATTGCTGGGGTGTCAATCAGAACACAAAATAATTTTATTGTCTCGCCTGAACGAAGTTTGGCAGAAACCCAGTAATCACTTTTCCTGTTAGTCTGTTGGTCTGTTAGTCTGTTAGTCTGTTAGTCTGTTAGTCTGTTGGTCTGTTGGTCTGTTGGTCTGTTACGAAAATGTTAAAGTTTTTGTTCAACTTGCTCTCATTTCTTTATTTCTGCATCAATTGTGTTCACACTTGGTACAAATGATCCTTGGGTAATACCACGTGCGTGTTGATGAGGATGATGAGGTCAAAGGTCATCTAGGGGTCAAAGGTCAAATGATAGGCCGTGTGCATCAGTATTCTTAAGTTGTTTTTTAACTTTCGCTCATTTCCTTTTTGTGCATCAATTTTGTTCACACTTGGTACAAATGATCCTTGGGTAATACCACATGTGTTGATGAGGATGGTGAGGTCAAAGGTCATCTAGGGGTCAAAAGGTCAAATTATATGAGGCCATGTTTACCTTGCTCTAATTTCTCTATTTCTACATCAATTGTGTTCACACTTGGTACAAATGATCCTTAGGTAATACCACATGTGTGCTGATGAGGATGATGAGGTCAAAGGTCATCTAGGGGTCAAAAGGTCATATTACATGTTTTATTGATCGCAAAATCAGGCGAGACTCGTGGTTCGTGAACCACCTTGTTACCCTTGTAATCTTTTTCCAGAACTCGAGAAAGTGACATCAACCAAACAATCCAGGAAAGACGCAGACGTCTCGCAAATCTGGAAGGAAGCAAGAAAAACAGACTGGAGCTGTACGGAGACTACGTTCCCGCTGTGCTGGCGGAAATCGACAGGTGTTACGCAAGTCGTGAATTCCATCAAAAGCCTGTGGGTCCAGTAGGTAAGGGTTTTTCCCCCTACATCTTTGGCGATTCTTTCTAAATATTATAATTCTGTGATATTTGGAGTTGTTAATGACAAATGTCACTGGGTGTGTAATGTGGGTGTTGTCTATTTGTTGTACATTTCACAATGGTCTGTTCTTTGTAGTGCCCTATGTTAACATACCTCATGTCAGTTTTCATGTTGACATAGTTGACAATTTAGGCAAGTCATGACAGGTTGATATATTTTTCTCCGTTTGTTGACATAATTTTTTTCCTTAAAGTAATAGGCTAACATTTTGGAGCTTCAAATTAAAAAATTGTCAAACTTTGCTATCTGAGTTACATAGTAGTGTTTGAATGGACAAGTAAACACTCTAGAATACAAAAGTTTGGACATTTATGCTGCCACTGGCAAGATATGAATGAATAAACAATTAGTACTCGGGGCGTGTAACACAAAGCCTAGATCCACACACAGTAAATCTATGAGGAAATGGGCAGGTGAATCCGGTCAACTTACGATTTTCACATTTTTACAGCACTAAATCATTTTGAAATACAATTTTTTCAGGGCTTTATTTTTAGACCTTATCAAAGACACTTGGAGCATGGAGGATTATGTAGCTCACACTTTTTTTAACTGTGGTAAATGTTAGCCAATGGCTTTAACCTGATGTGAAAAGTAGTATATATATGATATTCTGTATTCCCTTCAACTTTCATTTTTATCCATATTATACTTTTGTAAATAGTTAAACCTGCTGAAGACAGTTTGATGTTGCTATTTCCGTAGCTCCATCCTGAGCATTCCTCAACAGGTTAATGTACTAAACCTATATGACATGCAAAATGTAAGAAGGAACAAACTCTTGAAGCTACTCTGGCAAAGTCTGTGGGAAACAAAACGGCCAATTTTAATTCAAATTTATGATTAAATAACATTGACATGTAAAAATTATTTCATCAACATGACCTCAACTACAGCATATCTCCAAAAAATTCTGTTAGTCAAAAGCGCCCTCTTTGGCGATTAGAAAATATTCTTGTGACTGAAGCTTACATCAACATCAAGGGCATAGTCTTAGCTTTCAAATTCTGTTTGTTTTGTTCAATTTGCTTATTTTGATCTTGAGATATGTTTAGTTTACAATGAAAGGGTAAAATCACAATTGTGCCACTTTTATAGGAAGAGGGCATGATACTATCATTGACTGCAGTAAAATTTATACATGTGTGATTTTACCCTTTCGTTGTTAGCTCATGTCACAACAGTGTTTTCTAATTGCTAAATAGGGTGCTTTTCACTAGCACAAATTTTTTTGAGACACACTGGATAACAACAAACTGAGGCAACTTTTGTATGATACTTTTGCTTCACATGGCAGGTGCACATCTGAGGTTGAATGACGTGTCTTGGGCCCTGGCTATAGAGACCTGCCTGAAGTCTCTCATCTCTTCATTCTGCTGCCACGACCAACACGACACCATAAATATGGCACCTCATTACCGCTTTATCACTAAAATGCTGAAATATATGCTTTCCAAATTTGCCTCTAAAATGAAAAGTACTGATATGAACAAAAACTGACCATTTAAGTGTTGTATTGCTCAGAAAAGAACACACTATCAGATGAATGGGGAATTAGTAATTAGCCTTGGATAATGAAGGGGGTAAAATCACCATTGATCAATTTAGTGTTCCAATTTTTCACATGGCAGGTGCACATCTGAGGCTGAGTGATGTGTCTTGGGCCCTGGCTATCGAGACGTGCCTCAAGTCCCTCATATATTCCTTCTGCTGCCATGACCAACACGACGCCCAGGTGCTGAAGAGGATCATGAACCGGGTCGTCCCACCCACCGCCAGGCAGCCCTCCATCATCACCGCCAAGTTTGAGGTATTCTAGGGGATATAGCAAGATTGAATTGATACCTCTCTCTGCACTTAGCACTTGATAATTGGCAAATCTGTTTGTAATGTACTAAAGGGGATAGTCCTTGATAAATTAGTCTGATTTTTTTTTATCCCCTGCACAGGTCTCTTTAAATTATGGTTTATCTTGCATAATTAAAGCCCAAGTATAGTTTTTGGTTGATCAGACAAAATTTTTGTCAGTTTTTCACAAAGTATTCTGTTGTCATCCCAGACATCAGAAAACAGCATCAAACCTACTGAAAATTGTTTATAGTGCCAAATTACGATGTTTAAATTAAAGGAAAGCATCTAGCGGTATATACATTACCCATGGGAAATCTCGGTGTCCTGTCGTTCCCCCCCCCCCCCAAGATTTTACATTTTGAGTAATTTCTCAAAAATGGGAGGATTTCAGAGTGAGAAATTTTCAGGGCATCGATAGATCATATAGGTGTCTCTGAAAAATATAATTGCAAAGAATTACATTTTTTACCATTTACCAAAACTATACCTTGGCTTAAATTCATTTATATTCATATGTATTTGATGTGTTTTAATGAATGTGTGGAAATACAATGAAATTGAAATTACTGCACAATTCCAAGATGTGTACCATACTATCAACCTTCCTTTTTACAGTCAGAGCGTTATGACATCAGGAGAGGGGCTGTGAGGAGTGACCACTATCCGGCCTTCCTAGATGTTGTCCAAGTAGACGAGCCTGTCATCTTCAATACCTTGGTGGATCAGGTGAGATTGTAATTTCTCATCAGTCACTATGACTCCAGTTACACCTCCTGCCAAAGGCGTTTCTTGAGAACGGTCTACTTGTGGTGTCACCACAACAGCCAATCCAAAAAGTGGACCAAAAGTATTTCTAAAGCGCTTTTATCAGTCTGAGACTGTTTTCAGACCATTTTGAATGCAGTGTAATCACACAAGCATTCTGAAAGCGGCTTAGCACAGGAACTTAATGTAACATAAGTAAACATGTTTTCATGCCCTTTGTATGCATATTGGATTTGTACTTCTGTTGGTTAACCCCGTTGGAGACAAGTACAAGTTAACTCGTGTTGGAGTCTATGGAAAATGCATTTTATAGTGAAATCAAATCGTCTCCAATGGGTTAAATTATGAGTTTGTATATATATATTATTGCTCTGTATCTTTTTTTTAACTGAAGTGGAAATAAATATATTAAATTCAATTCATGTAAACTGCTTTGGCCGGACGTATAGAGAGACCGTTTACCATAGAGCGGACATGAATAAATCATTGTCGGTGGTAACTGCTGCTCTACCAAACATGACACGGCTTGTGTGACAGCGGTGTAACCACATTAGTGCAGGTCCAAACCAGTTCTGATATTATTAATGGAACCATTCTGAGACTGTTTCAGAATGGTTATGGCAGTGTACCTAAGGCCTGTCTGTCCCTGTTTCATGACATTCACCTTGAATTCCCCATCTTTTACTCCTTTATTGTCCATCTTGTCTGTCATTACTTAAGTGTCTTGTCTGTCCTTACTTAAATGATTCATTTTCCCCTATTTACCATCTTTGGTGTGAGTCATGAAGTTTTCCTATATCATTGTCTTTGTCTCTCCCTGCATTCACTATCTTCTCCATAATTTACTGTTCTTCCTCTCTACTTAGTCCTCCATCTCCAGTATTCTTCATCTCCCATCTTCTCCATCATTCACCTCTTCTTCCTCATTTACTACCTTTTTCAACACTCACCATCTTCTCCATTCTCTCTCTTCTCTGTCATTCACCTTCTCCTCAATTTACCAACTTCTACATCACTCAATAATTTGTCCTTCACCTTTTTCCGTGTTCTCCTTCACTCAACATCTTCTCATCTGTTGAAGGTAAATGACGTTATTGGGGGTAGTCCTCAACTTGGGCTGAAACTACTCTGGAATCAAGTAAACTATGCCAGGATTCTCCTGTTAAAATCTTGTAGTCAAACGTTGACTCATTCTTAAATAACTTATGTAAATATCCCTCGTGGTAGGCAAACCTGCTGTGTGGCTCTCTATGGGTCCTATTTTTATCGTGCCCCGATAAAATTAAAATACCAGTGTGTTCATTCTTGATTCTCCTTAACCCGTTGGAGACGATTTGATTTCACTATAACACACAATTTCCATAGACCCCAACATGATTTAGCTCGTACTCAGTCTCCAAAGGGTCAAGTAAACAAATTAGAGACAAATCCTTCCAGCTGGGAGATCCACTCCAGCTAGTGTATATTTGGTATATATTTCAATTCATTTGGTTATTCAGGCATTTTCAAGTGTTCCCAATCATGTCACTAACCTTTAATGACCATGTCATCATCAGTCAGTCACCAGCTTCTCAATTCACCAGTTTCTACATCATCATTCTCCCATCCATCAGTCACCACCACCCTGTGCTTGGTTAGAAGTTCAATCCAAAATAAGTATCCAAATTGTTATTGTTAACCAGTGAATCGAAAGATGTAAAGCATCTGATTTCATCACTCAATAACACAGATTGCAGTAGAGAACACACTCCTCATTGAGAGTAGCAGAGAGGCTCGTCCGTATCTCCGAAACAACCCTCCCAGGAACTGTCGTGAGGCATTCACCAAGGAAGGCGATCACATCTATGCTGGAGCCGAGCAGCGGTTCTACAGCTCCATGCAGAAGAAGGCTCGCATCCTGCAAGGAGATATTGACTCGGAAATAAAGTAAGGACAATTTTTGTATGTTGCAGTAGTGGGGTTAATGAGGAGGAGGAAGACGATGATGGTGATGATGATGATGATGATGATGATTATAATGATGATGATGATGATGATGAAAGTGGTGGTGATGAAGATGATGAAGAAGAAGATACTGATATGATGAAAATGATAAGAATGGTAATGATGAAGATGATGTTCATTATGGTGATGATAGTGATGAAGATGATGTTAATGATGATGACTGTGATAATGATGGTGATGATGATGGTGGTGATGATAATAATGACTAATGATGGTGATGATGATGATGATGGTGATGATAATGATGATAGTGGTGGTGATGATGAAAATGGTGATGGTGATGATGATGATGATGGTGGTGGTGATGATGATAATGATGAAGATGATAATGGTGATGATGATGACAATGGGGGTGTTGATGATGATAACAGTGATGATGATGATGATGATGAAGGTGATGAAAAAGACAGTGATGATGATGATGATGATGGTAATGATGATGATGATAATGCTAATAATAATGATGTGATAGAGATAATGATAGTGATAGTGATGATAATGATAATGATGAGTTGGATGATGGTGGTGATGATTATGGTGCTGATTATGGATGATAGTTATAAGTTTAAACGAGTGAAAAGCATACAACAGTGAACTTTTGTCAAACAAAAATTCCAGTCATATACTTATTAATGCATCCACACCATCAAATGAACTAGCATTTTGATTTATACAAATATATGTTTCTTGTTTTTACCTATTAATTATTTTTGTTCGTTGATTAGGGAGACTCAGAGGGAACTCAAAGAACAAATGCGAGCTCTCGATCAAGTCCGACAGGATACTCAGAGACTCAAAAAGACCATCGAGGAGAATGATAACCAGAAACGTCGGGCCCAGAAGCAGAGGATTCGCATGCAGGATATGATCAATAAGATTAAAATGGTAGGTCATAGATTGCAGTAGTGCTCAGTTTATACTGCATGATTTGCTGGGGGTTTTTTTTGAAAATCAGGCAGTCCAATTTTCCAGCTGCCCCGTTTACCAACTACATGTACCTGATTTTGCTTTTACTCATATCTAACTTCCACAGAGCCTAATTTTTCAAACTAACTTTTCTGAAAACAAAGCAGTCACATCCACCTGCCCTCCACTCTATTTATTTATTTGTTTATTTATCTATTTATTTTAATACTTATTCATTTATTTCACACATTTATAGTAGCATATGCAGTTGCATATGAAACTTTAAAACAGAAAATTGATGCAAAATTAAATCTTAAGATACAATGTTGAACATGATACAAATACTGGTATTCCTCAAGGCTCTGTTAAAACAAAATTAGTCTGAAATACAAATTTAACCAAGTAGTAAAATAATATTATGATAAAGTAAATAGTTACATTACAGAAATTATATGAAAATGTACAAATAATGTCCATAGAACAAAATGATTTCAAAGTTCCTCAATGTATTATGCCATATCGATCAAAATAAAGTTGCACAATTTACTTTATTTGATTTGCAGTGTTACAGGTTGAGTTTGAACTTGAAGTTCACAGGTCATAGGTCATATATACAAATTGGTTTCCACTTGATAAATTAGTAAGAAATGCTTACTGATTGCGTTAAGCGGGAGCATCTGTGTCCTGTGGACACAGCACATGTTTTACTATGTTTTTTACTCTGACAGATATTGCTAATTGTTTGCTTGTTAGATGTGTGTATGCAATGTATGTATGAATTGTTTAAATGAGTAAATAAATTTGAATTTGAATTTGTTGTTGTATGGGAAAAGGTTTCCTCTGAGGATGAAAGGATTAGTTTATAGGAGCAGTGGTGAGAGTGGTGTGTGGTGTGGGGCTGATGGACAGGAGGAAGACTGAGGATTTGATGCAGATGTTGGGTTTGGAAGAGACGGTGGATCAGATGACGAAGGCGAATGGAGTACATTGGTATGGACATGTGTTGAGGAGGGATGTTGATCATGTTTTGAGAAGGGCGCTTGAGTTTGAGGTGGTTGGGTCGGGGGGGGGGGGGGGCGGCCAGGGAGGACGTGGGAGAAGCGGGTGGTGGAGGAGAGTGGAAGGGTTGGATTGAGGGAGAGGGATGCGCCAAGTGGAGGGGGGATTGGGGCAAGTTCTGTGAGGATGAGGCAAATCCGGCCACCCCCATGGTCGGGGACTAAACCAGATTTAAAACCTGGATTACTACTTTAATACTACTACAGGAGATAACTCAACTGGAGAACGAGGGGGAGGCAGAAGAAGAGACCAACGTGGCCGATTTAGAGGAGGAGGTCCAACAGTTGGAGATCCAAGTCAACGGCAAGAAAGAAAAACTGGAGAGACTGTCGGAGAACTTCAAGCTGGCTCAGCAGCAGCTGACGGAAGCCAACAGGGAGTACAACTCCATTGATTCCCAGATCCAGGAGATCAGTGAGCAGGTGGATCCTCTAAAGGTAGGGCAGCTTGGCACATTACATTTATATAATATTGGATGGCTTTGAGGTGGACACAAGAAAATAAGCCATTCAATACTATCATTATTATCTAAATCCACTAGAAAATTATCAAAAATAATTTTAACAGATATGTCTACAGATCATGAAGACTTTTAATGGTGGCCACTGATTTTATTCTTTGTCAGACAACTTGTTATTCTTCTTGTCCGACAGATTTCACATCTTCCTCTTAATTTAGTAAATTGAGCATCGCAAGCACATTATACAGAAGTAACGATATAGTGTGATTCCTGAAAAAAATTGTTAAAGTTATACATTATTTGTGTGAAAACTTGATCAACTTGTTAGCCATGGGCATCAGTCAGCCACAAGCAAAAAAGAAAGTTCCTGGATGTGTACAATATTTTTCCTGAGCGTACAACATTTTCCAATGTACCTTCATGTCTCACCACAGCGCGTATACCTGCATTCCTTTTCGTGCAGGATATGCATTAATATCACGGCACTTGAAACCCCCCATTGAATAATAACGAGTGTTGTCAAGTTTGATGTTAGAAAATCTAACTTTAAATCAGGGCTGGTGTTAGGTTAATCTAAAAAATTGTAACGCATTTCCTTTAGTCCACGTTGAAGCTGTAGTTTGATATCGTCTGCTGAACAGAGTACTGCTGTTGGTATTGATGATTTGTTATTTGCACAGCTTTTTCCAAGTGTGTTGGCTATGGAGAAAGCTTCAGCATGCGACACGGCCCTCTGAAGGTATCTTTTTTACCTTAGAAATTGATATAATCAGAATAGAGAAAAAGAATTCTATAACTATTTTTGTTGTCACTGATTTATTTCTTCTTTTATTTATTTCTACAGGTTGAGCTTGCCCAAGCTAGCATTCATGTGCAGACTGCCAAGCAAAACCGCAAGCACTATGATGACAAGAAGAAGGAGTTGATGAAGAAAATAGCAGACTTGAAGAAAGCTGCTGACAAGAAGCAGAAGGAAGTAGATGTATGTTATTTCTTCCTGCAGTTATAGAAAGTTGTTGTTCAATTCAATGTAAAACTGTGTTGTGTTATTACCCACTGGCTATGGCAGTGCTTCTCACTTAGTTTTTTTTTTTTTGCTATTTGCCTGATTGGGCAATCAAACTTTTTGTTTTCATTCATTTAGTTGCCTGAACAAAATTTTTACTTGCCAAAGTGAACAAATACTTGTTACTTTAGAGATGTAACCTTTTCAAAAGTGTTTTTACAGATTCTCTTCAACTGGAGTGTACACACAAAGTTGAAACTGAATTGAAAAACAGAAGTCTTAAATTAAAGGGTATTGACATGATTGGGAGAAACAAAAAATGCCTCTTGAACCAAACTTGTTGAAAGATATATCAATGGATACACCAGCTGGATTGTATATCCTGGCTGGAAGGATTTATCTTGAATTTGTTTACTTAGGTGGAATCAAGCGTGAACATAGTTTCTCTCATGCCCCGATAAAAAATACCTCCCATAGAACCCTACACAACAGATTTGTCTGTCACAAGGCATACAGATGGAATTTATTTTAGAACGAGTCAAATTTTGACTACCAAATTTTCACAGTGGTATCCTTGCACAGTTTACTTGATTCTGGAATAGTTTCACCCCAAGTTGATGACTACCCCCCATCATGTCATTTACCTTTAATACTCTCTTGATTTTACAGTTGAACATTTGTTCTTGTTTATTTGGGCAAGTAAAATTGATTTCCATAAATTTTTACTTGCCCAGAAACAAAATTCACTTGCTCTGGGCAAACTGGCAAGTGCTTGTGTCAAGCCATGGTTATGGGAACCGGATGTGTCTTGTATGAACTCTATGGGAATTATAGGGCCTCAGAGGCCAAAACTATACTTGGACGTTAAGCCCTGGAAAATTGCAGTTCAAAACAATAATTTAAAAAGTGAAACTCATTGAACGACCATTCCAGTTTTCCCTGATAGACTGTTGCGTTATAGAAGTTTTGTTTTGGGGACATCTATTCATGTGACAATGTTAATCAGTAAATATTTTGCCAGTGACAGCATAACTGTCAAAAGTTTTGTGTTCTGGAATGTTTATTTGCCCACTCAAACACTATCATGTAGATCAGATATCAAAGTTTGAAGAAAAAAAAATAAATGTGGCTTCCACTATGTGAACCAATGCTTTAACTTCACAGTTTACCAAATCAATTTATGTCAAGTGCATTATACATGCAAGTGATCCTATGATACAATACAAGCACAAGGATGCTTGGACATTATTCCCTGCAAAAGAAAGACATAAGCAATATTTTGTAACAATCTGGTGTAGTGGGACAAGATGTAGGAGCTATTTGTCAACTGTTAGTACATGGTTCTAGTTTGTAGAGATCGTAATAATTTCAAATTATGCAATGTATTTGTACTGTTGGTGTTTTATTCAGAGAACTAAGTTAATATCTTGTTTTTGCTCCACTTCAAAAATTATCTCTCACTGTGATCATCAGGACGCCGTTTCCAAGGCTACAAGGATTTATCCCGAGCGACTGAAGGTGAATCGTCGCGCCCACAATATAGACAGTGAGATTAATCAGATTACGAAAAGGATAGAGAAAGAACAGAACAGGTAAGCTGTATTCCTTTATTTTGAGAGGTTGAAGATTGTTTTTATGATGTACATATCCTAGAAGGGATTATCAAGAGAATGGGCAAAGATCTGTTGCCATGAACACATTTATTTAAATCTTAAAGTTTCAAGCATTTTTCAACAAGGTCACATTGAGAAATTTTGTAGTATAGTGTAAACGTGAATAGAAAAAAAATAATTTAACTGAAAGATAAAGTTTTTGAAAATATGATTCACGGCAGAAAAAAAGTAATTCTGCGTCTAGTGGTAGAAAAACAATGAAATTTACAAAAATCAATTTAATTTTTTTTTTAAAATGTGAAAAACCGAAAACTACCCCCTTAGGATAATAACCAGGAAAACTGCCAGAGAACTCTCCCCATAGGATTATTACCCAGGGGTACTGGTTGCACTGGGGGGGGGGGGGTTAATTGGCCCTAGGGGGTAGTGTCTAGATGGCAGTTGCGTAGGGGGAGGGGGTCTGGGGGGGTGTTCCGGAGGTAGTTATCTGGATTGTAATTGTCCTGGGGGTGGTTGGTCGGGGGGGGGGTCTAATTGTCCAAGGGGGTAGGTGTCCGGGTGGTAGTTGTCCTTGTGACAGTTGTCCAGGGAGATGAGGAATTGTCCAAGACTGGTAGTTGTCCAGGGGTAATTGTCTGGATGGTAATTGTAGTAATTGACCCGGGGTGGTTGTCCGTGTGGTAATTGTTGACGGGGTAGTTGTCAGAAAACAGTTCTAACTTGTTACTTGACATTCCCCATATTCAGGCAAGGAGACCCAGAAGTCATCACCCAGCAATACCACGATGCCAAACAGAGGTACAAGACCATCAAGGACCAAATCAACAACCTCACCAAATTTGTAAAGGTATGTTGTTAACGTTCCCTGTCAAGGCAAAGTGGAATAGCGCCCTCTGTTACTCAAATAAATGCAGGTGACTTTGCAAATGTCGACCTAGCACAAGTTAAAATATTGCCTATCAAGAATGTTTTTGACAGTCCCAATTGGCTGTATGTTTCTGTTGAGCCAGGGAGGTGGAGTGAGACTAAGGGATCCTTAGCAGCATCTGTCTGTTCATAACACTTATTTTAATAACTTTGTGACCTTCTGCCGTTTTCTAATTAAACTTGGAGGGTAGATGCCTTTGAGGGACCTAACTGTATTTCAGAGGTCAAAGGTCATGTATGTAGGTCAAATGGTAAATGAGATCAAATGTTGAAATATACCGACAAGTTTTTACTGGGGTTGATAGTTTTGCAATCAGTAAACTAGGATGATAGATGTCTTACAGACACCTCGATGTCAAAGGTCAAGTGAAGTCAAATGTTAGAGTATAACTGCAGGTTTCTACTAGCATTGATAATTAATACGTGGAATTTCAGTAATATTCAGAATTTATTTACTCCAATAATTGTACCCAAATATGGCGAGACACAATATGGCTATTGCCTTGTATGAATCATTGCGGTGGGTACGTATTGTTTCAAATGTACACGTCATGTCTGAGTTTAAAGACACAAGGTAACATTTTGGAACTTCAATGCAAAAAAAACTTCCAAACTTTGATCATTGTTAAATTCTGTCTTTAAACCCCTTAAACCCCATGATACATGTATGTTTTATTTCTTCTGCCAGAAACTGGACAAGATTCTCAACGACCGGTACAAGGCCTATCAGGATTTCCGTCGCACCATCGCCATTAGGACCAAGTACTACTTCATCACCATGATGTCCACTAGAGGCTACAACGGTCAGCTGAAGTTTGACCACAAGAATGAAGACCTTACTCTGACGGTACGACACCTAAGGGCCAGATTTTTCCATTAGCAGGGTTTTCTTGGCTTGCTCAGCCTCACACTCAAAAGCTTGCTCAATGTTGTACTTTTCAAAAATGTGCTACACGTTAAAGAGTTAAATAGCATAGAATATCCAAACCACAAATGTCTGAAAGAAATATGCAATTTTACATTTATTCTTCACTTGGGATATTTTTTTTCAATTTGAACCCAACAACCCCACACATTTTCACTCTCTAATATGCCTATACAAAGTGAACAAAACGCAATAAACTCATGGAAATAAGCTCTGGCGAATTCCCCATCTTGACTAATAAATTTGTGAAATATATGGAAATTGCAGTATGCCATTAGAATAGTTTCGTAATGTATGCAAATATTTTGCATACCTTTTTGACAAAGAATACTTGTAACAACTTGATAGCTTGCCGAATGTAGCAACAACTAGTGTATGTAAGTTGTATTTTAAAGTGTACCAATACCCTGGATCATTTGTTTGCTATATATGCAGAATACATTTGTGGCATGCCCTCTACAAAGTATTAGCACTTGTGATCACTACGATTTTTTTAATTGGGGTTTGAATGTAAATTCCAAACAGTAAGTAAAAACAAAAAGCAACTTGAAATAGACTATTCAACCAACCAATTCTATCAATCGATTGATCGCACTATCAATTATTTTTCCTCAAACATCTTGATCATTAATACACACACCCAGTGTATCGACCAATATCGATAGCGAACATTGATAAGCAAAAACGTACGCGTTCAGCCAAAACGCACACGCATAGAAATCGGTGCTTATAGAGCAAAACTTACGGAGTACAAGTGTCAGAATATTGTACACATTATGATCTGATTTATCAAAGCATGGATTTGCGATTATTTGTAGGGTATTGGTACACTTTAGTTATGAAAATAAATTCATAGGAACAGGTGAAAGAAACAGCTCATCACTAGGCTTCAGAAGAGAAAACATCCATAAATTTGAATGCACTATGATACTGGTCTATTCAGTGAGAATGTGAAAAGGAAAGGAAGACAAAGCAATGACTATAACTTGTCTAACAAACTCGTTAATTTTTTGTCATGCATAAACGCATATATGCCAATATGCATGGTTTCCCTACAGGTGGACACGACCCAAAATGATCGTCCCAACAATGCAGCGAAGGATGTGCGTAGTTTGTCGGGCGGTGAGCGCTCCTTCTCTACCGTGTGTCTCATCATGGCCCTATGGGAATCTATGGAGTCTCCATTCAGAGCCATGGATGAATTTGATGTCTTTATGGTGAGAAATTTCACTGATGTGTTTCCTGTTTATTTTACTTCTGTTTAAAACAATCAGTATGAGTGTGGTATTCCCCTCTGAGGTAGGATTGGGGCTAGGCTTGCAGTTGGTTAAAGACACAGGCTAACATTGTGGAGCTTCAAATTAAAAAATTGTCAAACTTTGCTATCTGAGCTTTGTAGTAGTGTTTGATTGGACAAGTGAACACCCTACAATACGAAAGTTTGGAAATTTATACTGCCACTGGTAAGATATGAATAAACAATTAGTACGGTACGTGGGGGGGGGGGGGAGAGTACAAAATAGCCTAGATCTATACACAGTATAAAGTCTATGGGAGGAAATGGGCAGGTGAATCCGGTCAACCTACGATTTTCACTTTTTTAAAGCACTAAATAATCATGAAATACAATTTTTCAAGGCTTTATTTTTAGACCTTATCAAAGACACTAGGAGCATGGAGGAGTAACTCACATTTTTTTAAACTGTGGTCATTGTTAGCCTGTGGCTGTAACCACCTGATCCTAAAGTGAAAAGTTAATCCAAATCTAAGGTCATAAGATGGCTCTCGGACACAATTGGTTCAAAACCAGCAAAGCCTGATACAAATTTTTAGTCCATATCCATGAATGTGCAGTTGAAAGCAACGTGGGTAGAAATGCAGCTAATCTACAAAAATATTCATGTGTGTAATAGACTTTAACTGAGTTTAGTATCAACTTACACCACAGGACACATGTTGTTTTTGGTATCGGTCAAGTATTGTTTGTGAGGTTTAGGGAATGATAGATTGTTAGTATTAAAAAAGTGAACACTTTCTAACTAAATTTCAGTGCTGAAGTCATTTTTTCAGTGATGCATAATTGTATATTTCAGAGTAGATTTGAATATGGCTGAGGAAGTACTTTGAAGCTTATTGAATTTATATGACAGACATAGTAGCAAAATATTGAACTATGTAGTAGAAAATACAACAGTCCCAGGGAAAAAAATAGGTGGGGGTACGGGGTGACTTTGCCCCTGAAATGTATTAAAGAGCCCTTCGTAAATTTCAATGGGTTCAATACAAAAGAATATCTGGCAAGCACTGAAACAGGAAAAGTAGCCCCCGAAAAGAAAATTCTAATTTTTCCTGAAACAGTACCTAAACCCGTTGGAGACCAAGAAAGAGCTATCTCTGTCTAGGGTCAATGGAGAATATGTGTTGTATTGAAATCAATTTTCTACAGTGAATTAAAATGTGTATTTCTTAGTGTGTTACTTTGAAAATGTATTTCAAAAGAGGAGAAAGAGTCATGATTTCATATCATTTTATTGACTAACATAGGATATGATGAACAGGAAGATCAGTATTGAGTTGATGCTTCAGTTTGCCAAGGACCAGGCAACCAGACAATTTGTCTTTTTGACTCCGCTTGACATGAGGTAAGCCAGAATTCTTAATTGCCCGACAAAAAGCTCAAGAAGGATAAAGTAACTCACTGGTTGTCCGTCCGTCTGTCCAGGCTTGTAGCCGTAACACTGGTTTCTGTTTAATAACTTTAGTACTGTTAGACAGATTTTCAAAAGATTTGGTATGAAGGTACATGATATCAAAGTACAGCCTGAGTTTGATTGTGGAGTATGTACATCAAATGTCATAGCTCATTAAATGCGAAAATAGCTATTTAACTGGTTTCCGTTAATTTTAGTAATGTGTGACAAATTTTCATGAGATTTGGTATAAAGGTACACTGATTTATCAAAATACAGTCCAAGTTTAATTCGGATTATGTTAATCAAGGTCAAAGCTCATTAATTGCGAAAATAGCTATTTAACTGGTTTCCGTTCGACAATTTTAGTAATGTTCAACAAATTTTCATGAGATTTGGTACGAAGGAACATGATATTAAAATACAGCCCAAGTTTGATTTCAGAGTATGTACATCAAAGGTCATAGCTCATTAAATGCAAAAATAGTTAAGTGGTTTCCGCTCGATAACTGTTAATGTTTGACGGAATTTCATGAGATATGGTATGAAGGTACATATCAAAATACAGCCTTAGTTCGATTTTGGAGTATGTACATCAAAGGTCATAGTTATAGCAAGATATCCCAGAAAGCCCACCCCCCCCCCCCCCATGAATTAGAATTTATTGATTAAATATTTGAAATAAAATTATTTTTTTTATTATCATTTGACTACGTTTTGTCCATCTCATTTACAGCAAGATATCCCCGAGCCCGTTTGTGCGGATCCATCGGTTGCACGACCCAGAGCGCAACCAGTCTTACCTGACCGAAGTCAGCCAGCACTCGAGAGATGGGGATGACGATTGGCAGCAAACACAGGGTTAAAGGCCTTGGTTACACGGACATAACCACTTTCATTAAGGGTTACCGCTGGTAACGATTTAACCATGCCTGTTCGGTAGTCAAATGTTCTTCTGTAGCTACTTCCAGCTGACGCGGTTCACGTGTTTACTTACGTCATTTAACTTTCTGTGCTGCACCAGTTTTGAAATGCTTGTGTGGTTACACCGCATTCGAAATGGTCTGAGAACGTTCTCAGGCCACGTCTGGAGGTGGTTTGATGAAAACGCTTTCGCAACGCTTTTGGTCCACTTTTGAGTGGGTTGTTGTGGTTACACCGCAAGTGAACTGTTCTGAGACGGTTCTCAGAATGTTTTTGACTTTTGGTGTATCTGGGGTCAAAGACAAATTTATGGTCGTTATTCACAGAGTAGGTTAAATTTAGACGAGGAGTGTAGATCGGAGGTTGAAGTATGGAATGCAATTTGTATCAAAAGTAGATCTGTCGACAAGTCGTTTTATAGTTTTATGCTGCTTAAATCAAGATTGTGTTTTTGATTCGCTCACCAAACAATTTTGCTCAGATTTGATAAATTTGAAGAAGGGTTTATAAAATACATTGTTCAAAATTTGGGGGTCATACGTTGAAATGTCAATGATAAATCATTTGAAATTGAGCTGTTGTTCATGTACATTTTTATTGGTTTCCGAAAGTCACATGAGAGAAGCATTAGCCATAACTGGCATATCAGAGTTTATATGTCTATTGGAATTTTGGTTATATTCACTTGTGGAGAGCTGTAAAATCAATCTCATTATGGCTGTCCAAGTTTCCATATAGAGTGCATTCAGTTCCTGTTGCCAACTGGTTAATATATAGTACCCTAATGGGGCATAAAAAATAAGTTCCTTTGTTGTTTTCAGTTGGAAATATGTGAGAGCACATAGTTCAGTAACATACCAGCAGGTTAGATGAATAACGTACATTTATATTTATGTTACTCTTCATTCTGTATTCCTCTATTACTTTGTATGTTCTTGTTTGATATATTTATACGTAGCTTTGTACATTGTAGGGATGTAGTACCAAAAAGTATTTAAATTTCACCTTGCCTTACTCGACAACTTACATGGAAACATGCCATTAAACAAGAGTTGGATGAAAAGCTTTGAACCAAATTGTGGGGTTGGGGGGAGTGCTGCTAGAGAGATTAAACTTACCAGGATCTAAAGTTTGTCATCAAATCCATAATTTGTAGGTTTGTTCACATTCACGGCATATTTTGGTGACTGTAGTATGACATTTAAGTTCAGGGTTATCAACTTTTTGTGTAGCTAGACAAAATGTATTATTTCTTCATATTACAAAATTACTGTAGTGTTGAAAATGAGGTCTTCAATAGCTCATCTTGTGCTTAAAATTTCCTATCCAAAACTCTGTGTTTTGAAACGTATATGGCAAGATTTGAAGTAGTCCTCAATTTAGGACACTATGCTCCCAAAATCAAGTATACTGTTTGAAGTTTCTGCTGTGAAAATTTCATTGTCATGCATTTCCTCTTTTGTTGTACAATTTTTATCAAAAAAGGCTGTGACGGTGAAATTTGTTCTGTAGCTTTTTGTTGGTCCAATTTCTGTCAGGGGCTGGAGATGAATTCAATACTGATAAATTAATGCTTGTTTTTCCTCAAGTAAACCAATTTGAGACAAATTATTCCAGCCCGAGTATACACTCTACTCAGTGCATATGTTGGTATATGTTTCAACTCATTTGGTTCTTGAGGCAATTTTTACTTCTCCCGATCATTTCACTAACCTTTAAGAGGTTACTCTGAATAGAAGAAGCAACATCCAGACACAAACTTATGAAAGACTGGAGTAAAATTGGGCAAATATGAATCAACTTATCAAAGACACACAAGGGGACAACTCTATACTTTTGTGCACAAAGTAATGTGTGGTCATTTTTATGCAGCCGTGGCACACAAATGTGCTCTGAAATTCACTTTTTTAAAACAAAATTATATTGCAATATTGTTCTAAATGGATAGTCTACAAATGATCTAAACATATAATTTGAAAATGAAGGAATCACCACTTCACTAAGTTTCATGTTTTAATATTAATTTTCCAAAATTTCTGGCCAGCGTCTTGAACAACTATCCAGTCCTCTTTTTTGTGGACTGGATCATTCAATCCACACAGTGCAAACTTTGGTTTGTTTTTTCCAGTGTTGGGTGAATGTGGTCCGTACAGCTCTGCTAAGGACAACATGTGTAGAAGGTGTGATTAAAGATAAGATTGAGTACTTGCAGAACAATAAAACTATTTTCAAACCATTTATGAACACATGATTTCTGAAAATGTCACTTATATTTATACATGTATCCTCGACTCACTTTCTCTCTTGTAACAGATAACTGTTTTTCTACCTTGTTGGCCCTTCACCCAGGAATCTGCCATCCAGATGAATCATTTTATAAATTATCTATGTGAATAATACCAATTTCCAATCTTGCAAATATGTCAATTTTAATCACTGTACAACTCAGCAGTGAGCAGACATAAATACACTTTTGGTCAATGGATCAACAAAAATCATCACTAGATTTATCAGGATGTAGGTGGTGGTAGACCTAAACATGCGATGAAAGGCAATAATCTTCATAAAAATATTTATATGTAAGATGGATAAAAGAATTTTTGAAGATGAAAATTAGACAACGAACCCTCAAAATCTTAGTTTTGATGCTGCAAATCAGCCTGCCACTGACAGTGCTCTGAGATATGAATTGAATCAACTGAATCAGTTTATTACATAGTTGAATAATGCAGACATAAAATGGAACCATAATGAAGTATGTTAAAATTTTTATTATATGAACTCAAGTGTCTTCTATCCAAGTGTCTTGTCAGAAACTACTTTGAAGAGTCATTTATTTTACACAAAAACAATACTATATATATATCTTCTTTCAGATTGTTGTCATTACAGGTAGACTCATGATGAAAGTTTGTTACATTAGATTTTCTGTAAATGACTACGAATTTGACCACAAAAGCCTTACAAATATTTCAAAAACCATTTAGTGTTTTTGAATCATGACAAAAACTTTACAAAAATACTGCTGTCACTTAGCTCAAACCCATCAAATTAGGCAATACACTTTGATTTGTTTTCATTAAATTTAAACCAGGTCATGAATGCAACACCCAAGAGTGAATGTCGTATGTAAAACTCTCAGTGACACATTTGGTCATTGAAGCCCAGTTAAATACCAGTCAACATGAAAAAATAGTGTGTTTTCTTGTTCCCAAACTGATATTGTTAATTTCTTGATGAATACGGTAGTTGATAAACCTTTAATATAATCAGGCTTTGCTTGTTTAGCCATGCTGTATCAGTTGGGAGGGGGGCAGATTCCCCCCCCCCCCCAAAAAAAAAAAAATATAATTCAATGTCCACATACAACGTTTGACAAGAAAGCGTACCAAGAAGGAGAACTTTTGTGTGCAGTGGCAGCAACAAATCCAGAAGCGCATTAACTTTTTGATTACAGTGAATAATTTCTCTGTATGTTTTGTAATATTCCATTTAGAAAAAAAGTCCTTATTTCTGTTCTGTCACACCTCATATTTACAGTGTTTTGTCAGGTCCTTCAATATTTTAAACTTAAGACTTATTTTCATTGCAACTAGTTTTCCTTCAGGAATAAGTGTACCATTCAGTATCAAGCCACTTTTATTTTCATTGCAGATGTGTACTAATTTATGTTAGACTTATTTGAAAAACTAACAAGATTTCAGATGTGATTCAGGTAAAGCCTTTGATTCAAAATAATATTTCAGGTAAATACACTCCATGAAAAAACAAAACCAACAAACATACATTAGTTGACATCTGTAGGATAGTTCCATAAATAATTTTACTCTATGTTACTATTTGGCACTATTTCGCAGCTGAGCTTTGTACATGTAATTCCCTTTCCTTGGCAAAGTATTTGCGATGCCTCAAGTCAATAATGATCAAGAACACTCATTTTCATAATTTGTTCAAATATCATGCATAGTTTTTAAGTTACAGTAGTCTATCAACAAAAAGTACGGGCAATATATGCAATTAACATCAGAACAAATGTAAGTGACACAAAGTTTACTCATCGCAAAGTCCTTCCTGAAGAAATTTCCATGAATTCAACTTATGAAAATAATCTTTTAGGTCATTAGAGACCAGTAGATTTTGTAGACCACATCAAACCAAACCAGACTGGTTCATTTTTGTGATTCTCATACAAATTTCCAAGATTTGTCGTTATATTATTCTTACATTTCTTTTCGAAACTGTATACATGTACATGTGTTTTTGTTTGTTAAGATCTCATGTCATATGTATTATTTGATACTATCCACGTATGACTTGTTAAATGATCTTTACCTTTATTTGTAAATAAAAACTTTTGCATTAATTGTTTTGCTTCAACGTGTGTATATTTAAGTTACTTGATTGTCACCGATCATTCACTTCTTGGCATTATTATACATGAGTGTTGTTGATCAAAATTGTACAGTGGGTGGATGTGGGTGTTTGTGTGTGTGTGTGTGTGTGTGTGTGTGTGTGTTGTGTGTGTGTGTGTGTGTGTGTGTGTGTGTGTGTGTGTGTGTGTGTGTGTGTGTGTGTGTGTGTGTGTGTGTGTGTGTGTGTGTGTGTGTGTGTTGTGTGTGTTTGGGGGGATGGATAGTAAAATTGTAAGCAACCATCATCCCTTGGAAGGGAGAGGGGTAGGTTTCTTGAAATTATTTTGTGACGGGGTGTGAGGCTGGAGATGAAAAATGCCTACAAATTTCTATGATTGATTCATTTCACAGTAAATATGTACCCATGTCCAAGGTAGTTATGTTTCGTTTTCATTGTTTATATTTCTTTTTGTTGATTTATTTTTATTTTTGTATTGTTAAGTATTTTTACGGGAGAATATCAACCTATGTCTCATGATAAACACAAGATGTTGTCCTAAGAATCAAGGATCAGAAAGTACCCGGGGTACAGTCAACTAAACTCAAAAAAGTTTGGAAATGTGAGTTTCATGGATTATTTCTCCCATTTTGTAGTAGTAATCGATCCATGCTTAGTACCAGCAGAGATATTATTAAATTTTCTTCAAAATGATACCCCACTTGCTATGATTATTTCATCGGGGAAAAGGCAGTACTCAAAAATGTGGGATAAAGTGTAAATGGAACAGCTGCAAAATAACCAGTGGTCATAAAGAGTCACTAAAGAACATGTTCTTGTATATGGAGTTATGTCTTTTGTTCTCAGCTGGTCAGTCATGAATATCAATTTCAAAAGGAGCCCCTGTCACTACAAATGGTCATGACTTTGAGATTAAAGGCTTTGGAAAATGACCCAAGTTCAGTAAGTCACCTAATTTCTTATTTCTCTCTTGATGAGTGAGTTTTCTAATGCCAATCGGTCATTATGTATTGTAACACGAACATTATCATGGATTCAAACAAACGTGTGACAACAAGCAAGCAAGCAAACAAACGAAAAAAAAACGTATGGGCATTTAAAATCAGAATTCAAACCATTCAGTCTTAAAGTCAGAAACAAATGAAGTGGCAGGGGCTCCTTTTGAACTGACATTCATGTCTGACCAGCTGAGAAAAAAAGACAATTCCTTACAAAACAACACGTTCCTTATTGAATCTTCATGACCACCGTTCATTTTGCAGCTTTTCAACATACACTTTATCCCGTATTTTCAAATACTGCCCCTTCCTCGATAGCATAATCATACCAAGCAGGGTATCATTTTAAAGAAAATTAAGTAATCTTTTTTGCTGGTACCAAGTATGCTTTGATTGCTACTACAAGAAGGGAGAAGTAATCGATCAAAGTCAGATTTCTAAACTTTTTTGAGGAGTTTATATTCCTGTAAACACGCCCGACCCAAAAAAGAAAAAAATGTGAAAAGCATAGTTTCTGCCGATTAAGGTGCGTGACAGGTTTAAGGATGTCCAAAAACGCCAAAAAATTTGAGAAAAGAGCAGGTTTTACAATTACAGGCTATATCTGTTTAGGGGATAAAATATTCAAGAAATTATCTTGTTTCAAGGGGTAAAATTTTCAATAAAGCACGCAAAAATCCTTGAATAGGGTGTACATTTCACCAATGGATAAAACTTGTTAATGGGGGGGGGGTTGGAAATCCTGTTGTCATGTGTGTGTACAGCAATATGGTTGAGTACCCCCCCCCCCTCCCGCACAACAGGAGAAAGTATACCGATATAATTTAAATCAGGACTTTTTAGAAGATTGATCCTTGTCCAAGGAATTTCTCTACTGAAAGTAGCCCATTTAATTAGCATGGCACGTCCCTGTATGCCTGGCGTGAATACCTACCCAGTTCACCACATACAGTGTGTAGGAGTGAGCCAAAGTGAAATGTTAGGGGCGGCGAAAATTCTTGGAGGAGGGGGGGGG
>JZLH01S0545314.1:6440-20141 GCA_001188425.1 Eucidaris tribuloides
TGTAAGAAGTACTTTAAATTTTTGTTCTAGAATGTCAGGGCAGCTTGCATAAATCCACCCTGAATGGTGCCACTCAGCCAGAGGCTTCATCATCATCATCATCATCATCATCATCATCATCATCATGATCATCATCATGATCATGTCATTGTCATCATCATCATCATCATCATCATCATCATCATCATCATCATCATCATCATTATTTTTGTGTATCAGGAATACCAAGTTCACAAATAGAGCAAACTGTACAAATTATGAAGTATACTACATTGTCAGACATTCAGATTGCATATTTCTTTGTTACAAATTTAACATATTGAAGAGTAAAGTAAATTGTGGGGACCTGTACACTGTAGGAATGCAAATATATATCTTGCATTTATTACTTGTAGCTCATGTGCTAAACTTGTTCTTATTCAAGTTGTATTGTTTCTGCTACAATTTATGATTTCACATGATTGCATTGTTTTCCTCGTAAAGATTGTTCCAAACTCCTGCGCCACACATGCTCTACTCAGTGTCCTGCTGAACTGTCCAGAGATCACGCTGGGAGAGACTCTGTCGAACTTCAAAAACTTCACCAAAAATTTCAGCCCTGAGGTATGTGAATGCAACTTTTTCATGAATCTGTCAATCTTTTCCTTTATCTATTCAACAGCCACCTTAGCCCTTGTTATGTTTTATGGTACCTTACTTTAGTACTGTTTAAGTAGAATGAAGGAAGTGACAAATCCCTTAACCCTAAAAAGGCTGGGGAGACGGAATCCGCCCCCCCCCCCCGACGAGTTTCGCGCAATATGTCTGCAAGGTGTGAAGCAGTTGCCACGGCGTTT
This sequence comes from Eucidaris tribuloides, assembly GCA_001188425.1. Lineage (NCBI taxonomy): Eukaryota > Metazoa > Echinodermata > Echinoidea > Cidaroida > Cidaridae > Eucidaris > Eucidaris tribuloides. The sequence goes on from JZLH01S0545314.1 coordinate 7,277, forward strand.
CATGACTTTTTTTCTCAAATCTCGCGCATCTTTTAAGACCAAATTTGCGACGTCTGGTGACGTCTGTGTACGTGGTTCCGAAGTTATGGAACATTTTGTACTTGCATGTCACCCCCAAAATTGCTCAAAAGCGTGATTTTGTGTACAATTTCAGTACAAATTGTGTTTTCAGCCAAAATTCATAAATGTATGATTATTTTAACTTGTACTGGTTGAAATTAATTTATTTTGTGCTGTTTATGATCTCAAAAGTGTCCCCGACAAATTTCATCAAAAAAAACAATAGAAAACAAAAGGTCAAAAAAACAAAGAAATACAGAATCAGCCCACCCCGATATAGCATAGCCAAAAAAAGGCCAGTCTGATTAGGGTTGAATTTGCATTGCTGCTGTGATGAAAAACAAATTAACCTATCATCCTCTTTCATTTTATATTGGAGAAATTTCAGAGAAATACAGTGGTTTCCTCATAATGGGGTAACATTATTGGGGCCTCTTGTTAAACAGGTGAAATTAATTGAAACATTGCTCATATTTCTTTGATATTGACATTTACTCTGGTTAAATGGGTAAAAAAAGTCTCGCAAGTACCTACCCACTCAAGCAGATTTAAGATGCAAACCAACAACAAATGATTGAAAGTAAAACAATTGGTTTTACAAATTCAACTTTCAAGAAGTTTTGTAAATGATTTTTATCATCTGCCATATGATGACTTTGCCCTTTCAGTGCCACACTGAATAGTACTGGCAAAGACTGGAATTTTGTTTTTATGTTACCGCAAGTGTTAATCCTGTTTTATCTCTGTGCAAGAAGGGCTTTAGTGCTCTACAAAGAATGTGGTGCTAACAGCCTTTGGCAAAAGGATGAGCCATGTAAGAGGTCTTTCTATCATAAGAAAATCAGTATGTAAATATTTTAATGATTTCCTTCAAAATGCAGGACAGGGGTGAGGCAATCGGAAACGTTCCCGAGATAGCACGAGCACACAACTCACACGCCCATCCCGAGCCCCCGCACCTCCCGGAGAAACAGACTGGACTGACAACCACCAGAGCAGGCGAGACTTTCCACTTCGTTAGTTACGTTCCTGTGCAGGGGAGACTCTACGAACTTGATGGACTCAAGCCTGGTCCTCTAGATCATGGTATGTGCATGTAGTTCTTGGGGTGACAAAACCTATTTTCTCAAAAAAAATTAAAGTTCTCGGGATGACCGTGCAACATATGTGCCCTAACATGGAAAACTTCTTTTGGGAAACAAATGGGAAAGATCTGCCTTTTAACTAGCAACAGTGGCTCTATCTCTTTAAAAGAGTTTTTAGATTGGGACAGAACATATTCTGTCTCTTGAGCTTTAAAATTCCATTAAAAACATATTTCTATAACGTTACTGAGATACAAAGTTTTGTCACCCCAGTGATGAATTGTATTACAATAGCTTCTTGTGTATTGTTTGATCATTAATGAGCCAACCGTGAAGAGAACAAATGCCCAGTGACTGGTAAAGATATCATCAATATTCCCTTTCTCCTGGCAAAACTAACATGTAGTTGGGCTTGTATTTCTTTTGTTCTTCTGCAGTGTTGTAGCTGACTCACATGTGATCAGTGTATACTGGTGGTTTGCCAGTTTGTTTAGAAGTGTTGTTTCACAATCAGGGTACATATTACAAGAAACCATTATATGACTTCACTACAAAAAATGAATTCACTTGTTTTTGTAAACTTTCATACCCAGCAATTGGCCACTGCACAGTCTGTCTACAGCAGCAAAGAAACTATTTGAAATGCACAACTTACGTACAAATTGTGTATGTTTGTTTCAATTTTGAACAGTTTCACCGTCTCATCTGATCTTTATGAATTTAGGAACATTATCATAAATGACACCAATGACAATTACAGATCAGGGAGACCTGTAAAGTAAAAACTGAATCTAGCTTATTCAAATTTCAAACCCACGTGAGATGGTGACATGTTAATAAATTATGACGCTGCGTCAAAATCTGGAAGGAAATTCCGTCAAAATTGTCCTCTGTGAATTTGACGTAAATATGGCATATCTAGGCATTCCCAAGGACAGTGTTTTGTTGTCATAAAAAACGAGTCATCTGTATCCTTCAAACCTTTAACATTCACTTTGTCCATGCTCCTCAAGTTCTCAGCTGGTAAACATTACAAAGTCACTAGTTGGAAATCCGTCAAAAAGTGTCCTCTCCAAAAAAAAGCCCTCTCCGACTCATTTTTTTGACATCATATGTTCCCACTACCACTTATTTCAGGGTATGGATATTTGACATACAAAAGCACACTTCTATGTCTATCTGTACATAAACCAGGACTGCTGTAACTGCTCTTTGTGATTCAGTACACAAAATTGTATATACCCACATTACCTTTATTAATAACATGCGAAGGCTGTAAAAAAAATTGGGGGGACTTGACGCTTCAAAATTTTACAGTTTTTATATATGACCTATTCGTTCACAAAATAAAAAAAAATTGAAGGAAAAAAAGCAACTTATTTTTGACCCCCTTTGAGACTAATTGATGTACCCTGATTGTGAAACAGCCCAGAATGAACTTCTGTCTATATGAGATAGTGTATTCAATCTCTTGAAAAACAACATCATTCAACAAATGCTACTGTGATGAACTATCCCTCTATTGTAATCAAATCTATCTGCATTTATGAGATGCAAGAAAATCATGCATGATATGCCATGTAAAAACTAAGCAAGTGTAAATCGTGCATGTTATGCCATGTAAAAACTAAGCAAGTGTACACTGTGTGACTAAAATTAGCTTGGTGATATATGGGATAATAGTGAAATAGTTATCTGTGTTCATTTTGGCTACTTTATTCCAAGTAGAAAATGACATCTTAAAATGAACTACAGTGTGTCTAAAAAAAAATTGTGCAAGTGAAAACCGCCCTCTTTGGCAACTAGAAAATACTCTTGTGACATTATGCTTACATCAACGTCAAGAGCTTAGTCTTAGCTTTCAAATAACTTTAGTTTTCTTCAATTTGCTTGTTTTAATCTTGAGATATGTTTCTTTAAATAAGAAAGGGTGAAATCACAATTGTGCCACTTTCACTGCAGTCCGTTGTAAAAGTGACACAATTGTGATTCCATCCTTTTGTTGTTTACAAGATATCTCGAGATTAAAACAAACAAATTGAACAACACAAATAGCATTTGAAAGCTGGAACTTTGTCCTTGACGTTGATGTAAGCATCATGTCACAAGAATATTTTCTAATTGTCAAAGAGGGCACTTTTTACTTGCAAAATTTTTTGAGACATGCTGCAGCAAATCTAAAAACTTGTACAAATGAAAAGCGCCCTCTTTGACAATTAAAATATAATGATGTGACACATGTTTACGTTAACATCAAGGGCAAAGTCGTAGCTTTCAAATGCTGTTTATTTTGTTCAAATTGCTTATTTTGATCCCGAGATATCTTGTTAACAACAAACAGGTATAGTCACAATTGTGTCACTTTTACGGGAAGAGGGCCTGATACTATCATTGACTGTTGTAAAAGTGGCACATTTGTGATTTTACCTTTTCGTTGTTAACTGAACATATCTCAGGATTAAAGCAAGCAAACTGAACAAACGGCATTTGAAAGCCAAGACTATATCCTTGATGGTGATGTAAGCGTCACATCACAAAAATGTTATTCTCATTACCAAAGAGGGCGCTTTTGACTTGCACAATTATTTTTGAGACACACTGTATATCATATTTTGATTGATATTGTTACTATCATCTTCATCATTATCATTATCATCATCATCATCATATCATCATCATCATCATCATCGTCATCATCATCATCATCATCATCATCATCATCATCATCATCACAATTATAACCACTCATCTCTGTCATCATTGGTATCTATTGCAGGTCCTTGGGGTGACAAAGAAGAATGGACTGCAAAGTTCCAGCGGGTCATAGCGGAAAGACTTGAGAATGAAGGGTCAGTTGAAACGCAGTAGATTTAGATTGAATAATGTTTGTCTGAGAATAAGCTGCTGTCTCCACCACAAACTTCTTTAGCATATATCGGCTAGGATGCGTATAAGGCCATTGTGGGATGTTTTAACAAATTCTTGAGCAGTTTTGTCTTTCTTTCTTCAGGTATGATACATTTTGGAACTTGAGAAAATATGTTACATGTCTACTGCCCTAGTTTCAGGAGTACTTCAACAGCTCATAGCTATTTGTAGCTAACTCATTCAAACTTGAAACTATATTAGTCTTGTTAGACACCTGTTTAAAGTATAAGAAGTGTCTTACCCATATACAGTCAGGACTCTAACTTATAAATGGGTTGATTATTACTACAATTAGCACGATTTTTTGGTAAGGGAAAAAAGGTATACCTTTTACCAAATGGTGGCATAAGTATACATGTGAAAAGAAATGGCAAAAATTACAACTGTGTAAAGCGTGGGGGCATGTATGCGAGCCTGCCAGTATTGCAAAATGTTTTTGAATGTTTACCTATGATCCTTTCTCAAATCTTTATGCATCACATGCAACATTACATATGCTGTATTATAATACATCTACAAGAACCCAGACCACTGGACCATTACATCTTGACAACATCTCCTCTTTCAAACTAAATTAGGTCTTTGTTTGTTTGGAATATGTATTATGAATAGATAGCTTGTAGTCCTGTAAAGAGGGAATGAGATGTCTAGATGTAGAAGATTATTTTATTTTTTATTCCCCTTTCCCCTAGAGTAACCACTAATTTATTAATGACATCATTCTGTTCTTCCAATATTAGTGGCTCGTCTGACATACGATTCAGTCTGATGGCTGTGGTTGAAGACAGAAAGCAGGCACTGGAACAGAAACTGTCAACATTACGATCAAATCAGCAGATACTTCTTCATACACTCAACAGGGTAAAAATTACAATTTGTATTTTGCTATCTCTTTATCATTCCCGTCCCCTCTTTTTGAAAGGAGTTTGCTTAGTTTGAAGCGTAAAATAATTAGTGATATAATTTTCATTGATATGATTTCTTGCACATGTATAATTCTTGGAAACAACAAGGCCAATGTGTTTCAAAAGTGACTGAGCTTGTAGTTGCTTGAAACAATGAAATGGTATGAACCATTGATGTGCTGCATTCATGCATATGCATATTTCAGTAGCAATAATTTAACAATTTTAATACATAAATATGCATTCTTTTTCGAAGAAATTACAATGTATACATGTGCACATTTGGTGCCCATCTTGCAATCAATGGTGAAGATCAGAAGAGGGGGCCATCATGCTCCCCGGGTCTTTTATACCTCCCAAAAAAGTTTTGTCAAGGGACACAATGATGGTAAAAAGAAATGGTGAAAAAAATACAGAATATTTGTAAGTCACCAGATTAGCTTCTTTTGAATTAAAATAATTCCCATACCAGACAAGGATTACTATTTGACACAAAAAATTAACATTTAAGAGGCATTTGTCTTCTAAGTTTGTAAGTTTTCAAGTGAATATGTTTTCCTTGATCTCCCCCCAAAGCTTGTTGAATCAACACAAAAACCTCCTCCAGAGAAACTGCACCACAGGTCATCCCCAGAGCAACTGTCCGCCACTAAATTGCCCACCACCCCAATCAAGGAGGTACCCGACAAACCAGTCACCGACAGTAAGGTTACCAAGACGGTACCGGTAGAAAAACCAGCGTCCCCAAAGGAGGGGACGTCGTCAATGCCAGACACCCAAGGAGAAAAGGAGAAAATTGGCGAGACAGTCGTCAGTAAAAAGAAGAAAAAGAAGAAGAAGAAGAAAAAGAAGCATACGAGTCATCAAAGTGATAAAGGACCAAGTCCAACTCCATTGTACAAGTAAGTTAGCTTTGTAATTAAAGCTGCCTTCATATTTCTAGTTTAAAAATGTGGGTGTTGATCACATTGATATCCAAGTAGATTTGATATTATATTTAATTTGATAACTATAGCATTTGTTTACATTATATTTTTTCTTATTGTATTTTTTCAATTGAAATGTTGTTATGCATTTCCTTGTATCATTTTGATTTAAGTATTGATTTATTTTATGTTTGGAAATGAAAATAAAATGAAATGAAAACTGAAATACATGAATATGAAGTAAGCCAAGTATACATGTTTATATTAAACATGATGTGAAACTTTCATTACAATGACAATGATACATTTGACACAGGACAATAGATTTAAATGTACATGTGTAGCACATGAAAAAGAAAACCTATTTCATCTGATTCCTTTTTCGTTTTTTCTTCAATGAAAATTGGTAAAGATCAGGGTAGAAAAGTCATAGTAACTCTCTTGTGTCTAGCTAGACACATTTAAGTTTATCTTGACAGATATGTGTTCATTTTAACATGATGTATCTGTAAATAACTACATGTCTGTGCTTGTATCGGTTTTGAAAATAGTCTTTTAGTTAGCAGTGTGTAATTAATTATACCTCATATCTCTAAGGAGAGAGGAAAAGAGAGGAACACCCAACCCAAAGACTTGTAATTAATTTATATGATATATCTCATTCAGTCGTCTGTAGTGTAGTAGTATGTCAGTGTCCTGAACTGTTATTTCACAGTGAACAAATCGTAAGTCATGAATCAAACTCCCTTTCTACTTCCAACTATCCAGGTTGCCAGCAGCATTGGACAGCCACAACTACTGTAAATCTCCTCTGTCCTGTGATGAGCAATCGTTGTCCAGTGTCTACACAGAGACAGATGATTCTGAGAGCGACGAAGAGAAAACCAAAGATGAAGGAGCATCCTCCACCCAAGATGGAGAACAAAATACCAGCGAGGAGAAGATTGATGGGTCAAAGGACCAGATGAAACAGGAACCAGAACTTGAAACAAAAGATGGCACTCTTGCCGTCATTAAGGAAGAGACTCCAGAAGAGAGCGAAGTCGTTAATGCTGATCCTGATCCCGAACTACAAGATGTCGATGTCGAAAAAGTGGAGGCAGAAGCAAGTAACGCTGCCGTGAATTTGAAGAAGGAGAGTGAAGAGACAATTGTGACTCCAACGCCAAAGGAGGCTGAAACGAAGCAAACCGTTCCTAAAGTGGATGATGTCAAAGTTGAGTCCAACGTTTACAGCAAGCCCATATTATCCTTCACCGCCAAGATACCGCCTGATTTATGTCAGCCGCTGACCATCCACACGGCCCCAGAACGCACCCCATCCTCTCCCTCCCCCAGCAACTACAGCACCGACACGGCGTCGGAAGCCGGAAGCGCGTTCAACTCCCCGCTCATCAAATCAGCGAACCAATCCCGTTCGAACAGTCCCACGGCGCACAAGCTCAGCAAATTCCAGTCGTGGAAAGCGGGCGTCAACGTGGACGAGAGGAACAAACTGGAAGCGGCCATCGCGAAAATCGAGGACGAGAGAAAGCAGGCTATTTTGGACGAGGGTGGGGAGGTTGGCGGACTTGATATAAATCGGTTGCGTTCGCTCAGGAAGAGACCGGGCGTGGATTTCGATGATGCCGACATTCAAGCCAAGAGACAGCTGTTCAGCAAGGATGGATCTGGGGGGCGGGGTTCGGGGAAGCGAGAGGCTGGGGTGTGGACCAAGATTAGGAGAGCGGCCAACAAGCACGATGACACTCAACTCTTTACACCAGGGGTGAGAAATGAGAATTATGTCCTATGTTTTATAATATGCTACAGGTACAAAAACAGCAGGCTAGGAAGTCTTCCCCAATTTGGAATTAAAGGGATTCTTCAATCACAGTTCAAGGGGTTTTTTTGTGAAAAAAACCATTGTTGCCTTCATTTAAGACGAGTACTCTCAGACATTGCTGTGACAGGAAACTTAATTGAATAGCATTATGTAGGTTCCATTTATATGCTGGTTTTGCTGGTATTGTTTATCTTTGACAAAACAAATCCAAGATTTTTTTTAGCATCCTGGTTATACACTACAATTCTCCTTAAGTAAATAAATGAAAGATAAATCATTCCAGCTGTGACATCCGCTCCGGCTGGTGTATATTTGGTATATATTTGGTTCTTGAGGCATTTTCAAGTGTTCCCAATCATGTTATTAACCTTTAACTCATTTGGTTCTTTCTTCATTTTGGACTGAGCACTGGCAATGTTACCAATTCTGTGTAATTGGTAAAAACTTTCTATTTCTTCATGGACCTGTACATTACAACCATCTCAGAAATGACAAGATTAACTTCTTTCTGAATCTGATCAATAAAACTCTCTAGTCCTATCATTCTTTAGAGATGACCTAGCAACATGCTACATTAATGTTCTGACCAGATCTTGAAATTGTTTGCCTAATATTAGCTGCTCTGTATACATTTAATTAAAATAAAGTGTGCGTTACACTTCATTTTTTTCGAATTTTTAATGTTGAATATATCCATTGGTTTATACTTTTCTGCTTTTGTCCATGCATGTTATCCTCAGTATTGTGGAATTATAACTTCATTATATATATCTTTTTATTAACTTCAGGAGCTATTGGATGTCCTGAAAGGTGTGGAGAATGAAATTCAGGTTTATGAACAGAAACTGCAAGATGAGAAAGAGAAAAGAAACAAATTCAAGGTAAATATTTAATCTTCCCCTAGGTGCCTGTCACATTATAGTGGGATGTCATTTTGCATAACCCTAATGTGTTACATTTATTATTGTAAGCCCCCAGTGAGCTGCCACATGTATGTATCATGATTCATGATCCTACTACAGTGCTCATGAACATGCATCACCCTCAATGATTTCATGTGTCTTTTTACATCAATGACACATCAATAGTGTTCTGTGTGTTTCTGCCCTTTGATCTAATGAGACAACCACTGTCAATATATTAAGAAAATAGGAAAACAGAATTTTGATTAACGTAAAGTTCCAGAAGTGGATGTGCAGTTACCGTTCTAATGCGCTTCAAGAACTTTGGAAAAGAGACAGAAAACATTATGTATACTGTGTTAGAGATGATCTCATTTTTGGCAGTTTCTGCACAATATTCCATCATAATTTAGTGCAATAGCTGTTCATGAAATGTTTTTCTATCCACTTCACTGTGTCTCAAGGGTGTCTGAAAGTGTAAGAAACAGTAATTCCATATATTCTGTTGTACACAATTTGGCAATTTCATTGGTTTGGCTTGTCTCCATTAGTGGGCTGTGGACCATAGGGAAACTGTGTGAATATATGTGATCCGTCACCATGATACTCTGATAATTTTGCATATCTTATGAAACATAAACATAGAAAGAAAAATACTTTCATTGAAAATATAAATATTCAAACATTTGCAACATGTAAAGGTTCACTTCACTTTCATATGTAATATCATAGTTATAATATTTGGCATTTCCGGTACCATTGCGTTGTGTGACTTTATCAGGGTATTGTGGTAACAGGTTCATATAATATCAGTCAAACATGAAACACATTTGGAAAATTATCCTTTTGTCTCAAGCATAACAACGTACTGTAACCAAGTATCAATCTCTTTGAACAAAAAAATACCATAAATATTCAAACATTTGTAAACAAAATTAATTTCAGATAACCGTCATCGATTTGCATTCCGTTGGTTCACAGGTGGACGACTGCAGGCGCACGCACAACTACGATCCCTTCATCTTCACATTCCTCTCCATGCTAGCTGAGCAGGGCAAGCTGGCAGGGCTAGTGGAGAAGCACACGTTGATCAAGAGGCGACAGGGCATCACGCTGGGACGACTGCAGCGCAACCGCAAGCCTGATAGGAGACGGAGGAAGCAACGGTCACGTAGCATACGCAAAAAGTCCGGGAAATATAAGTGATCGTTTCTTTTTGGTTGTTCGTGTGGATTGTGTAAATACTACATGGTTTGTTCAACTTTTTGTTTGTGTACTTTATGTAAATTATGATATGTGTACATTGCAGCTTTTTTTGCTCATGTTTTTCATGTAAATTATAATATGTACATCGTTTGTGCAGCTGTGAAATATCGCTTGCGATTGTTGTCGTCAGCACAACAGTTTTCAATTGTTGGATGTCAGACCATATGTTTGAACATATATTCCAACAACTTTGCATACAGAAATGAGCAACTGTGAAACATACTGCATACAACACAAAACACACACACAACACCAGCAGCAACATTAGGAAATTGCATTAGAAAAAAAAGAGTCATTATTATGGATTCATTGATGGAGAGGATATCCTCCTCCCCCCCCCCCCCCCAACTCGCTACCATGATTATTGCTATACTTGTTATGTTGAGGAACATTGTAACATATATAATTGTAAATTTTTACTGATTCTTCTAGGCAGTTACACTTCATTGTATACTATGATGTGACCACATGGCAAATTCTGGATTGTCAATTATCCTTGAAAAAAATGCATTGTACAAACGAAAAATCATGCTTCAAAACCAGAAAAGCATTCACTGCTAAACTTTCTAAATTTATATCACTGGGATGTACAAATAAATGCGTCATCAGCCAGTGTTGCAAATAATTGTCTCGATTTAGTAGAGATTTTGAAGGGAAGGTATGTTCTCCACGAGTACTGTCATCAGTTCTTTATTGAATATTATTCTTGAGTGTGAAAGATGTAAATGTAGTAATTGTACTGTTGTTGGTGGAGTCAAAATGCATCATGTTCAAATACAAATGTTGTGAATGGTAAGTGTGAAATTGTGAGAACAATTGTAATTTCGCATTACTTGATTCTAGGACTACTCCCGTGGAGAACAATTACCATGGGGACGACTCCCACCTGACAACTCCCCTGAAGGGCAACACCCCCAGAAGAAGTTTCAATAGATTATAACTCTCCGCAAGGACAAATCCCCTTGGAGGACAGTTACCGTGGAGGACAACTCTCCAAAGGACAACTCCAGCACAGTTTTACAATGTTTCAAGTCTAAAAAGTCTGATTTGAAATTGGGGGAGTTGTCCTTGGGGGAGTTGTCCTCCAGGGGATGTCCCCTGGGGAAGCTGTCCTACCTTAGAGATGACTCCCACCTGACAACTCCCCCGAAGGACAACTCCCCCAGAGGACAACTCCCCAACAGGACAACTCTCCAAAAGGACAATTCCCCCAAAGGACAACTCTTCTAGCACAGTTCAACAATGTTTTAAGTCCAAAAAAGTCAGATTGACATTGGGGGGGGGGGGGGAGTTGTCCTCATTGAGTCGTCCTTGGGGGAGTTGTCCTCTAGGGGAGTTGTCCTCTGGGGGAGTTGTCTTCTAGGGGAGCCGTCCTCCGGGGGAGATGTCCAGCTGGGAACCTGTCCCCAGGGTAGTTGTCCTCTGTAGGGACAGGGTGGGATAGGTCATTATGGTGGTGAAAACACATTGTGATATGATATGCATACTCAGGGGTGTTGTTAAATTCAGATTGAAACTATGTGATGAAGGCTGTAAATATCCTCCCTGCCCCGTTATCTCACACTTATGTCTCCCATATCCTACTTTTGTCCTACATTTCTCCTACTCTACTTTGTTACTTGGTTCTGCTTGAAAGCCTGGGCAATATAAGAAGTTATAGCTTTTTGCAGGAAAAGGCAATGTTCTTTCTTAACCCGTTGGCTACGGGAACCGGATGTGCCCTGTGTTAAGTCTATGGGATTTTCAGAATCTCGGAGGCAACGGGTTAACCATCAAAAGACTTGGAGGTGTCGTAATGGTGCCCTTTCCACAAATTTGGTGATTTTTTTTTCACAAAGTATAATGGTCTCCCTATACTGCTATCAATGACTTATGGTATTTCTGGAGTCTTGTGCAAATATATGAAAACTGGATGTACCATTATCTTTATATGTATGTTTTCTTTTGCATTCTGCATGTTTCACTAAACAACCACTCTTTTATAACATTATGTGTTAGAATCAAATGTATCGCCATTACTGGGAAAGTGATCATGATGTTGAATTGAAGTTTGGTGAGCATATTGCTGAATATCTTCTGCACATTTTGTCTTCAACTGCATGTGAATTGAAGCATTTATTGTCATTTTGCACAACTAAACTGCCTGTAAGATATAGTACTTGTACTTCCTATAAGTATTGCAGGTAGTGTATGATAATTGACCTTTGACCCCATAAATCATATTTTACATCATGTTCAAAACAAGAAATGAAGAGTTTCATTGCAATCCACATTAGTAACTTTGGAGAAAAATGCCTTTCTTTGCCCAAGTTTGTACATGCGCCTATGGAAAAGTAGAAGTAAAACCTGAGATATTTTGAACTTGCTCAAGTGTAATTTGGCTTCAAATGTCTTACCATCGCTGGGTAATTGGTAAATGTGATGATGTTAATAACTCAAAATTTGGTGGAAAATGAATTTAGCGAGTTTTGCAATCATCTCTTCAAGTATTGCAATAAATCTTTGTAGTCTTGTACATTGTATAACACCCGAGAGGTTTGTGCTAAATTTAATAGTAATTGAGTATCTGATTGCAGAGTTCTTAAGGAGATAATTCCTCCACTCCCGTCTTTAGGACTCCAAAATAATTTCAATTTCATTTTAGAGGTGAACAGTGCCAAAGATTAATTCATTGAATCTTACTATAGAGGAGAGGTGGGACAATTGGTTGCTTCTTACTGGTTGTAAAATATGCTGTAGATGTCATCCATGCACGGGAAATATTGATATGTGTATAATAAAGCATATTCGCAACAAAAAGTTGAAATTTGTGTGTTAATTTTCTGTTAAAAGTGGGGTCATGAATCATGACATCTTTTATTGAATTTGTAAATACAGTTCTGATGTACTCTGCCATATAATTTAAAGAAACAAAAACATTCAATTCAATCGGGAGGGGGGAACACTCATTACAAGGTGTACGCATGTG
>JZLH01S0545414.1:0-18415 GCA_001188425.1 Eucidaris tribuloides
CTGGCCTTCATGGTTCCATAGTAATAGTTCAATATCCCCAGTGTAGATCTATAGGCCTAGTAGGGCCTAATCTTCGGTTCAGGTACATGTACATAATGGTAATTTGTTCAAACAGTTTTATTTCTTATCTGAATGAAAAGTTAAACACAAAGTTAAAAAAAATAATAATAAAAAAATAGGTACATATTTCTACGTGCTATAGATCTAAGCTAATTCTTTAACACAGGATTTGTGCCCTCCATTGCAGAGTAAGGATAGGAAAATAAAACAGGTATAAGAGGTTATTAAATTATGATCCCTAATTGCTTATGGTGTTTTCAAGTGGGGAAAACATATCCAAGACGCAAAGTAAAATGGCCAATTTTTACAAGACTCATAGGGACTCGCTTGGGACTCGGTCCATGAGTCCGAGTCCGACAGTCCGAGTCCGAGTCCCGCACATTCGAGTCCGAGTCCGAGTCCTGCAAATTGGGACTCGAGTCCGAGTCCGGACTCGAGTCCTACAACACTGGTTATGAGGTGATTATGGTCTGCCTCAGGGGAAAAATACACGGAGGCTCGGGGCGATTTCGCCCCCAAAATGGCAAAAAGAGCCCCCGAAATGTGTAAAAGAGCCCCCGTAAATTACACAGGGTTCAATACAAAAGAATATCTAGAAAGCTCTAAAACATGAAAAGTAGCCCCCGAAAAGAAAATTTTAATATTTTCTCTGGTCACTCTGCCTACATAACCGAATGTTTTGTTTATCTAAATTTCACTTGTCTGCCTGTTCCATTATTGATTCACTAAACACTACACAAAAAGTAAGTTCCCCCTTATTCAAAATACCATAACTTTTAAATGAAACAAATTTGAGCGGGACAACACTCATTGACTAACTTCATTGTGAAAATGTGATTGATCTCTCAGGTCATGTTTGAGTAAGCATGCATTAATGGCAAAATGTTCACTTTTCAAAAGTGACAGGAGTCATTTACTATACCGAAATAACAGTTAAAAAATGTTATTTTTTGCTTTATTAATAAAGTGTGCTCACTGAACCATGACATGGTTACTACCTCTTATGTTTGTACAGCATGTCCCAATACCTTTTACTGAAAAATATCCGATTTCAAATTTTTTTTCAATAAACTTAATGGATTTAACAATTTAAAATTTAGGAAGGATGGACATTTTGAAATTGAGCATACTGAACTGTAAAATATGTGAAAAGTGGCGAGGAAGATGGAAGGGGTCAAACGATAGATGATTAACATAAACAGCACTAAATTATTCATCGGAAACAGAATTTGTTTAAATTCTGTATCACAAATCCCACAAAAGGACCCTTGTGAATTTGGAAAATTAACATTTTTACCTTAAAAGGGAGAAGGCGCCAGCAACTAACAGGCATAAGTTAAGAAAATATTTGAGTTCTTGCCAACCAATCAGATTGCACGTGCACTGCAGGGAGCTGACCATGCATGACCAATGCATGCCATGCGACGTGTGTTAGCCGCACCGTGGTAACGTATGCACTGTTTGAATTGATAAGCTCCTCCCCCTATAGCTGTTACTGCAAGTTTTAGTCTCAGGGTAAAAGACTTACACAGACGTAAAAATAAACACAAATAACTAATTTATAGGGCCTTGATGAAGGTAATATCACACCGTACCCCCCTATTATAGGCTGTTTTTATCACCATTGTACGCATAATTCTCACACGATACTCCCACAATGTCATTTTTATTCTAAACTTATGGGCCTGTTTGGCGGCGGCCTTCTCCCTTAATAGTCCCTCATGCGTCGACTCAATGGAATCAATCACATTCTTCCACATAAGTTAGTCCAATGTGTAGCAGAAACACACCTCGGCCAAGATTATTTGGCTCAACACCATTATTGTTAAAAATTTATGGTAATTTTAATAAGGGAACTACTTTTTGTGTTGTGTTTAGATAATAAAGAATCCACTAATATCCATGAAATACTCCCCCTCCGCAGGTGATCATTATTAATGAATATATTCAAGTTTCATTTTATTTGCTGTCGCTGGTTAGTAATAATCACTGTACTTGCTATTGGTCTGTCAAAGCTTCCTGATCTCAGTAAAATCTGTAGACCAAATTAGAAAATCGACATAAACCACACACTTTACATTTGGGTAGAAATTATTGTTTGATCACCAAGTTTTGTCAGATATTCTCATAGCTAAAAAGATCCTAAGTGAAATGTTCATCAAATTGCTTGATTTCACAATTGCTAGAATTTGCCTTGTTACCAGTCACACCAATACTTTATCATGCAAATACTACCTTTACAACAAATCATGACATGTATAAACTGTTAAAACTAAAAAAATTTGGAATTAAAACACTGATATCACCAAATTTTTTTCTGAAGTGATTAAAATTTAAATTAATTTTTTTCTCCAGCAAAAGCGGGTATGAGAAATAGCAAAGAAAAAAAAAAATAAATCTTTGTACTAGATGTATTTCCATTTGTGTGTTATTACATACTATTGATGTTTCTTCTCTTCAGTTTCAATGCCTGAACTGCCTGGATTAGGTGGCAATAATCTCATCCTGTCACTGCTGAATCCCTGATAAGAAAACCGTGCTGCACGGTATGTGTTGATGTAGCATTTAATTAAATACTCCACTGTAAGCAAAATTGAATAGAAAACGTGAAAGATTATAGCATTGTTTTCATGTTCAATTATTATTATTACCTACCTCGTGCAGAGGGTTCATGAAAATGCGTGTTATAGATGAAACAAGTCGTCTCCAAAGGGTTAAATGCTTGATGAGTCAGAAACCCTAAACCACATCACACTTTTCTAAAATAGTTTATTTTAAATAAAAGTTTCCTGATAAACTCTTAATTTCATAATGCTATTCTACATATCTATATATATAACACCGTATCATTTGAAGTGTTTTAAAAGATTTTAAAAATGTCGATTGAAATGAATGTTATCAACCATCTATAGGCACTATTACTGACTTATTTCTTGTTTACACTTTTACTGTGATTTCATACAATTTCTATCAATGTTTACTCTTAATGACGCGCCCAGAAAAAAATAAATTTAACTCTGTGGTCTTAAAATTATTTCTGTTTTACCTCCGCTTTCCTGTGGTGTTTGATACTAGGCATTCTCAGAATAACCAAAGAATTATAAAGAACCATAATCTGCAAATTTCAAAGTAAACATACCATCCTAGTTGTAGTTCTGAGAAACAGAAACTGTACACTGTAATTACTGGGCTTTTCGATGCTGTATCAGTTTGTTAGTAAGGTCCTTATAAACCTTTTGTGTTTAACATACTCACTCTGTGTTTAAATAGTATTTAATCATAGAGCTAATGTGTGCCTATTATTTTATTTTCATCAGGTTTGTACAGAAGTGTCGTCATGAGAGGTCTCATCCGTCTGGCTCACATGGAACTGTATTACTATTCGATAATTGCAATCTCCCTCTACCCCTTCTTTGGTGAGTGCTTGTAGTTGTTCCATCGTCTTTATGATTGATGTTTCACATTAAAGTCACAAAATAACAGATTGTTTACCTGTTGAAGACTAAGAACAAAATAACTCAGGCTGGGTTCTATGGAGAATGTTTGTCTTAAAATCAAATCATCTCCAGCAGGTTAACCTTGTGTCTTTGATTTTTAGCTCACCTGAGCCAAAGGCTCAAGTGAGCTATTGCAATCGCTTTTCGTCCGTCACGCGTCGTGCGTAAACTTTTACACATTTTCAGCTTCTTCATCAAAATTCATGATTGGATGTGGCCCAAACTTGGCAGGAATGATCCTTAGGGGGTGGGGATTTAAGGGTCTTCAAATGGTACACCTGACCCCCCTGTGGGCCCAGGGGCAGGGCCCTAAATGGCCAAAAGTAGGTAGTTTTCAAACATCTTGTTCTCTAGATCGAGAAATAGTTTAGTTTGTGTGTAGATACCGCTATATGTGCTGAATTAATGTTCCTCATGACAATGCCCAGGGTGGGCCCCGTTTTGCCCCTAAGGGGGAGCAAAAGTTTGGGGAGGGCCCTATTGGAATAATTCATCATTCACACAATGGATTTAGATCCAAACTTTGGTGGGAATGATCATTCAGGGGAGGGGAATAGAGGGTACCTGGAATGGTACACCAGGCCCCCCTGGGGGCCAGGGGACAGGGCCCATAAGGGCCCAAACTAGGTAACTTTCTAACCACAAGCCCATTTGTAACCAAACTTTGGTGATAGATGCCTAACAGAGACCTCACTGTTATTTGGGGGTCAAAGGTCACATATGTAGGTCAAAGGTCAAATGAAGTCAAATTATAGAATATACCTGCAAGTTTCTTCTTTGGTTGGTATTGGCCCATTTGTGACTAACTTGGATGGTAGATGCTACATGTATAGTGACTTCAATGTTAAATTGGGGTCAAGGTCACATTAGTAGGTCAAAGGTCAAATGTTAAGATACTAGGGCGTGCCTTGTTTTTATGAAAACGAATGTTAGAATTTAATTTAATTTGGCAAAATCAGCTATATGGCAAGGGGACGCAAAGTTTTCCAAGTTCATTTGGCTACACTGGTGCCTAGATATCGGGCTCCAAGGGCCAAAACTATATGTTTAACTGATGTTTTTTCTATGGGTACCATAGAGAGTTTGCGAGACCTCAGGTGAGCGTCGTGCCCCCCGGGGCTCTTGTCTAATTTATGATGGCAGTCATGGCACAAAATTTTAGTACCAGTAATTGGAAGTACGTTATACTCACCTGTTGTGCAAATGAGTAATTCTGATTACTGTACTCTGCGTCAAAATTAGTTTTATTGTTACATATGATAAATTCTTGTGCAAAAATTCATATTCTTCTAAATATGCCATATAAAGTTTCACTCATGATATTTGTGATTCAAACTCAATAGTACGTTTTAAATTTTCACAAAAAATAACTATCATCTGTCTAGTATCCTTTTCCTGCTTGAATTTTAATCAAATAAATTTGATACTGGCATCTACTGTGTTTTGTGATGAAATTCTTAAATGTTCAAACTTGAACCTATTATACCAATATCGTATTTGTCTTACACTTTAACCCTTTGGGGACGACAGGCTTGTACAGAAGCCCTGTATATCCCACACACAGAAATGAATTTCTTCATTTATTCAGGTCATAGTGTGTACTTAATGGCACAGAGAGTCATTTGTAGGCAATGTAATCTTTGTTTGGATGAAAAGATTACCGTAGAACATTTTCTGGGGTTCTTTGGAAGCCAGTCCTCTCTGAATATGTCATGTGCTGGGTTTCTGTACAAGCCCATTGTCCCCGAAGGGTTAAAAATTAATTTTCAAAAGTTAATTTGACTGTATAGTATTTGATTTGATTAAAAGTATCTCTTTCTTTATATCATTTTTATGATCATAAAGCATCTAATAATCTTTCTTTCATTGCATGTTTCAGGTCCTTGGTGTATAGGAGAAGTAATAACTAATCACCTCGGTGTGTCTACTATATTTGGTATATATGTACGTGGCACTTTCGTCAGGGAAACCTTCACATTTGTAGTCGTAGCTATTGATGTAAGTATTGATGACTGGTTGTGTTTGTGTGAGTAGTGATGAAATATGTATAATTCTTAATTTGATAAGAATGCAGTGACTAAATTCATTTATAGTTTACAAAGTGTTTCAAGGGATTTGTAATCGATACATTACATCACCATTTCCCTGACTTAATGTAATACTAGAATTTAGAATTTATTTCAGATTTCAGCAATGTTCATTAGTTATAAAATCCACCAATATGTGATCTTTGTTAACTGTTGATCCTTAATTACAGTGTGGACAGATGGCACAAAATGTGCCCCATAAGGATGATATTAATGAATTTGGTAATATTTTGGCCACTGTTGCAGATTAGAATTATATTCACTGATGACTAGAAGGACTACTGAAATTGTAAGATTTTTTTACTGTGTCAAATTGCTCAATCACTATTGCATAGTTAGGGAATGCATGATTAGCACTTGCTATGAAAATTCATGTCACATTACATGATTTAGAAACTCATATTAAACCCCACTTGACTCATACTTGTGAATTTCTTGCTAGGAAGAGTATTGCCAACAAATATTTTTGCTTCTTGACTATAATGTATATATCCTTTACATTTGATAAACTGCAGTGTCAGTCATATTTTATATCTTTATTCCTGCAAAAATGTTTTGACATTAATTAATTTTGCTACATACATAAATATATATACAGGCTAAGGAGAATTGGGTTAAATCCTACATTTGTGGTAGAATTCATTGCTACAGTGTTATTTCTAATGTCCTGTTTGTTTTCCTTATTGTATCATCTGCAGATTATTTTATTTTACATCCCGCTCACGTTATTTTGTGCTATCCACCTGTCGCCCCCACCGCCCCACGTATCCAACGGCACTATATCCAGCTCCTGCCAGGCTGCCAAACGACAACGCAATGCCCTTAACCTCATATGGGTCTTAGTCAGTATAGCCTGTATGACACTGATGTTACTGTGGCAGGCGTTCAATGTATATACCTTATACAGTACGTATGGATGGCTTGCGGCGATAGTGTCACCGAAATGTCTGTGGACGTACCTATGGGGTCACTATCTTGCATACAAGGCCGTGATGATTGGACCATCGTCAATGTACGCACACCATCGCGCTGTCAAGAGTTAATGTAAAGTTTTACTCTTCTGTCGGATTGAAATTTATGGCAAATGTGGACATACATGTGTATGCCTGTGTATGAGTTGCATTTGAACAGAAATCAATGGAACTAGTCAGATACACTACTGCCATAAAGGATGGGTAAAGAATCAGTTATGGCTTGATACACTGAATTTGAAACTTGTATGGCTTTGCAGTATAAACATGCAGTGCCGCTCCTAGCGCTTCTAAGATGTACCATGTCACTGAATCTCATGCTTGAAATTCCCTGGAATTTATCTCAGGAATGAGATGACTAGGGTTTGCTACACCTTTGGGAGACATAATGCACAAATGTTCAAAATGACATGTATGCATATTTGCAAGGCTTGTTTAAAAGCTTGTGTCATTGTATAATACATCTGTAGCACAATTTGATATATTATAAGATGGTCTGCGTTAGGTGTAGCAAATCTCCATGATTTTGTCCGTGAAAGTGGATGTTTTATGCAGATTTATAATATATACAAGATGGATGGCAGATCTATCAATTTGTTTTGTAACTGATGTTATTTCTTCCAATGTGTTATATGGAGGTTTTAGTCTAATGGACAATCATTACACTATCATCTCCATAGGAGTCTAACATTTGCTTTGGCAACAATTACTATGGAGATAATATTATTAATTAAGATAGTAGGGGTAACGATCTGGTATTTGGTGTGGGTTGGGATAGGGTTGGGGTTAGGTTTAGATTATTAGCATTGGTGATTTTTACAGGAACAAATTGAGTCATTCTCAACAAGTTACAGTAGTCAAATTTAGTGTAAATATGAAGCATTTTGGGATTAAAATCTGTCAAAACAATGTTGAGTATGCCCCTGGGAGTATGCAAAGTATTTGAAAAGTGCTTACAGACAAAATTTAACAATGTTTCCAGTGTAAACATTTGAGCTACATTATCCTCCATGTTAAAAGTGTCTCTGATAATGTCTAAAAAATGAATCCCTGAAAATATCCTACTTCAAAACAATCATTTAGTACTTAAAAAGAGTGAAAATCTATGAGAACCCAATTTTGTCATGTCCTATTTTCCCCTTTAGACTGCTGGTTTATAATTAAGAGTGTGCCTGATACACAGGTCACATGTGATATTTATTCATACATATTTTGCCAGTGGCAGCATAACTTTCCAAAGTTTTGTATTCTATGGTGTGTTTTTTAAAACTCTTTGACCATTCAAACTCTAATTATGAAGCTCACCTGTCTCAATTGAACAATTTTTTATTATATGTGAGGAAAAGCAAAAGTTCAGCAAATATAAAATTGGTCTTTGTAGTAAGTTGATGTATTGAACTGCACAAAATTTGCACACACTGCACTTTGTAAATCATGTCACGAATATGCTGTGAGAAACTAAAACAATTAAGTAGATAATAATTATGATAAGTATAACATTATCAATGTTGCCATTTTGAAAAATTATATCACTTCTCATGTAATTGGATCAAATGTGACAATTGTACTTTACCACATTAAAAAAAAGCTCTTTGTGTCGTCCTTTTCATGACGGGTTAAATTTTGGGGTATCCTGCTAAATTTTAACTTGTTGGCTTGGTATCAAAACAATGTGCTGGTATCCAAATTAAAGCAATTCCCATATTTGACAGTGTGATTGCTAAACTGGATAAAACGTATATTTTATCTCAACTTATTTTGTGATGGAGAGTCAATAGAGAACCTACCTTTCTTCTTTGTGACGATCCTTATGTGATGTTTGAAGCATTCACAACTCTCACTCAACTTTGAATGTATTTTTTGCGTGTTTCATATCACAGTCGTCACAGACTGATACAACTCTATCAAAATTATTCTATTTCTTAATCTGAGAATATATAAAGCTCCTCTTTCTGCTTCTCTTGACTCTTTTGTAGTGAATCTTACCTGCTTTTTTGCACAATTAACATTACACTATGTGATAAGTTAAGTTTTTTAGAACTTAGTTCAATTCCCTTCATGTACACCAACTTGATGCTTCAACTGTGAATTTGCACTTTAACAAATCTATTTGGAACTAATTACAAGCTAATATTACTTAGTCTGAGTATGTAAAGCTCTTTCCTTTTTGGAAGGGGGGGGGTAGCATAAATCAGTTTAGCCTTTTTTGACTCTTTGAATTATGTCTACTTGCTGTTTCGCACAAAATATAGTATGTAACAATTATAAACATAGCAATGTCATATCTCATTTCTGTATATACACAAACCTGATGCTCGAGCTAAGAAGTTGCATTCATCATACATATGAGTTTTTGGTGGTTTTTTTTTTATTGATAAACATACTGTACATTGACTAGCATGTGAAGTCATGGCAGTGAGAGTAAAAGTACTTTTTTACTCCACATATTTTTTAGAAAATTGAAAAAGAATTTTCTATGCATTATTCAGAAAATAATGTACAAATTGAGTTTATTCACATAAACTAAAGCTTGATTGTTATATTTTCTACAGATGAACTGTATAAAGTAGAGCAGAAATTGCAAACTTTGTATAATTCCATACTAGTATGTAATTGTAAGAATTATTATTTTGTTATGCCTCGTATATTTAATAATTTTATTTGGGCGTATACCCATCTTCATGAAAAGTAACTTACACCACTTAAGTAAACTGCTAGCATTTCATAGTTAATGAAAAATTTTAGGTATAATTGTGCTGTGACTTTCAGATTGAAACATGTATATTAAAGGTAAATGACATGATTGGGGGTAGTCATCAACTTGGGGTGAAACTGTCTTAGAATAAAGTAAACTGTGCAATGATACCACTGTGAAAATTTGGTAGTCAAAAGTTGACTCGTTCTAAAATAAATTCCATCTGCATGCCTTGTGACAGACAAATCTGTTGTGTAGGGTTCACGCTTGATTCAGCTTAGTAAACAAAATTTGTTGTTTTTTTTTTTTTTTTTTTTTTTTCAAGATTAATCCTTCCAGCCAGGATATACAATCCAGCTGGTGTATCCATTGATATATCTTTCAACCAGTTTGGTTCAAGAGGCATTTTTTATTTCTCCCAATCATGTCACAGACCTTAAACTGGAATGTGTTTAATTCTTGTTGAACTTAACATGAAATACTATGTTGAATTTTGATCATGTTCATATAAATATACAATGTTAAATTTATTGACATGTTTACGTATAACTATTTGACATAACTTTGTTTTATATTCTAGTTGGTAATATTTTTAGATGAAAGCAGATTATGAAGGTTATATGGTTACAGAAAGTGATCATATTATTGTTTAAAGTTGTTTACATTGTCTTCAATTTAATTACAGATGTGACTGTTTGCATCATTACTATTTATCACAATTTTTCACTCGATGTGAGTAAAATATAGCATTGTCAAAAACATATGCTAACTAGCAAGGGATATCAATGTTTTAGATATAAAATCAGAGCATTCAGCCAACACGTGGCGATACATTATCGTATACTACAAGTCATGAGAGTTATGGTTACTTATTTATGTCTTGTGACTTACTAAGTTAGAAACGCAGTATTATTTTCTGTAATTATGACAAATGTATAAGTGCTTAGAGTTAGGGATAGAGATTATTTCGTCTCTATCTCCTGAAATATATGAATACTATATATTAATTGTACAATATCACATCATGTATGGTGATGTATTCACAATTGATTTTATACCCTGTGACCAATAAATTATTGTATACATGTCACAGTACAATTAGCTAAGACTGACACAACTGTACTTCAAACCAACCAATAGTAGGTGAATCACTTGCCATGTACTCAGTGTTATGAGTAAAAGGTAAATGTATCTTATACATATATGCACCAAATTATGTGTTGTGAATACAGTATTGGTATATTTACTACCAAATTTAAATGGACCTCTATCATGCAAAGATAGATACTGTTAGTGAGAACTGAACTTACTGAAGTGCTGCACCCTCTATCTTGGCAGTATATCAAGGTAGGCTGTAGTGGAGCAAGGGTGAGTGGGCTATTCATCCTTAGTAGCCCCAAAATTATTTTAGTTTTGAGAAATATGATGTATTCGATGTCTGTTCCCCCTCCTGTAAAACACATGTATAACAAAATGCCCCAACATTTTCAGTTCAGTGTCACACTATACCTGCATCATAGATGTTATATTATGGTATATGAATGGCATGAAGGAATTGCAGATCTACAAATGAAATATTTCTGTAGAACTTCAGATAGAATATTGTGTGGGCTGAGTGGGATTACACTGCAGGATCTGGATATGCCTTTTGTTAAATGGTTAAATTGTCTACTCTGAAAATATACTTTAACCCCTTGGGGACAATAGGCTTGTACATGAGCCCAGTACATTGCACTCAAAAACACCAGCTTCCATGGAAGTCCAGGAAATATGATAAACCTTTCAGTCAAATTTATGATAAGCCCTAAAGTTTTATCACTAGATGCCTCTGCCACATTAAGTGCACATTTTTTGGACCAATATAAATGAAGAAAAACACAAAGTATAGACTTTTTACAAGAAAATGTAAATATGTGTGTATTCCCTTCATGTTCAACAAAGTGAACATTGTGTCATCTCTCATTGAACAATACTGCAACCCCAAGGGGTTAAGATAAGATAATTATATTAAAAGGTTTGAAAAATATATTTCAAATTTAACCAGCAGAATAAAACATACATGTATTTACACTGCAGACCAAAATGTCAAATGTAAGATGGAATAGAAGACGGAGATGAAACTATATACCCATGCTATGAAAACTGAAATTCACAAAACCACCCTAAAATTATCTTTTATGTTCTTCTTCCAGTGAGACAGGCTGTTTGTAATGAACACAAAATCTTAAAACTCTGCACATTCTTCCAGATACACCATCTATTCCAAGAGCTGAAATTAATCCTGCCAACTTGTGCATTGGAGGATGTATTGATATTTGTTTAAAATAGTGTGTTATTGTGAATTATGCACCATGTTTTATTTTTATCTTTTGATTTATATTTTTGTAGTCGCCTGTGTTATCTTTTGTTCACATGTTTAGCAATAACATAATTTCTCAGTGTTTGAAAAAAATACTGTAGTATACCATTTTTATTTTGTAACATGTAAAAGTACATGAAATTTCACTGTATTAAGTTGTTTGTTTTCTTCTTGCAGTCAAGGTACATGTAATGCCAATCACCAGAGTTTTAATTTTCATGTATAAACATAAATATAGCTATTGTTTGGTGAATGACCTGATATGTTAACATGCCTACTCAACATTGTGTGCTTGAAAGAGGATTCAAATTGAGTTGATCTTTAAACCAAAGATTGTTTAAGAATTTTAAGTTAAGCGAAATGCGTGATGTTGGTAACAAATCATGCTCACTGATTTTGTTTTTGTAAGTGGGTTTATTGTAGCTTTCTTCAATTCAAGTAGAAACATTTCTGATGAGAAATACATTTGTAGTTTCATGTTAATATAAGATACAAAATAACTTGGTTGTAAAATAATTTATGGTTGCATTTTAAGCAACCAGTTTTGTGTGACACAATTAAGGATTTCCACATTTTACCATGATGTCTGGCAAATATGTATTTTTTTTCTAAAGCTTGTAATACATGTAATATCTAATAGATATCTGAATTTTGGAGTCACTGTCATTACTGTGACTTCTGCCTGCTGTAGAAATGCATTTGTGTAAACTAAGAAAAGTTAAGCTGAAATAAATGAATACATGAGTAAATGAATAAATGTATAAAAAATGAAGTAGAGCATATTTTCAAATATAAGTCACATTGAAACAAAAAAAGAATGTGAAATTTGTCAAATTGTTGGGTTTCACCAGTATGTAATATAATCGGTAAAATGGTACTAGGTAATTTTTATATGGACAGTAACACACACACACACACACGCACGCACGCACGCACGCACGCACGCACGCACGCACGCACGCACGCACGCACGCACGCACGCACGCACGCACACACGCACACACACACACGCACACACACACACACGCACATACATATACATATCCATACATAATACAAATCCACATTATTTTAAATCCATGTCAAGTGGAATGTGAGACCATAACTGTTTTCAACCGGATTTGTAGATTCGTTGTTTGCCTATATTACACATACTGTAACCACAAATTTATGTTTGATATATTTACCAATTAATTTGTCTATCCAGAGAGATATTTTATTCCAGTAAATATGCAAGAGTAGTGATAGTACCTTTCCCTTTAACAGAAGTAAGTTAACTTACATTCAGGATTGCATTCAGGATGTATTATTAGTTGACATTCACTTATGAAATATACTTAATTAGAGATGTGGTTGTATATGTGTGTGCAAGAAGAAGAAAGAAAATTACTTCTATCAGAGAAGACAGTATCTGTGAAGAATCATGCGAAAACTTGTTTTAATTTATGCCTTAGATAAGTGTATGAACATATTTCAGCTTAATCATGTTAAATTAATAGGGACACAGTTTGTTGGTGCTTTTTATATTAGGTATTGGAGTGGAATGTGCACTGCGTGAGCAGGGAAAATATGAGCGCAATAAATGTATTCGCAGCATAAACCAAAATTTTGTTTGCATGATTTTTTTTACATCGTGTCATTGTTATGATGTACCATGGGCTATTTGTATATGAAGTGACATATGGTATATGGAAAATATACTAAGCACCGAAATTTCCAGTGTTCAGAAAGAAAGTTATACACTCACCTTTTTCCAAATCTATTTAAGAGGAAAAATGCTCATATTTACATTATGAACACACATTGTTATTTAAATTTAGCAAGTTAAGCATAAATATGGACTTTTTTCAAAGAAAAAATATCATTCAAGGTAACTTGATTTATGCTTTGGTGGCATGAAATGCAACTGAAAATTTCAAAGAATCAACTTCATTTTTGAACAATTTGTTCACTTTTCAAAGTAATGGCCCACAGATTGGTGCTGCCTATGTAGTGTGGGTCGAGATATCAGTTCCGCATCGACCGTTTTGTCTTCAACTCTGGATTCCTTTGTCTGTCTCTCCGGTATCCATTTTGTGGCGCGCTTTTTGAATCGTGCACCTCCATCCTTTCCTTCTCATTAGGTGTCGCTCGGGAGGGGGGGGGGCACTCGAACTTACAAATGTGATAACCTAGGCCGGCACGAAGGTGAGAAGATCAGTGGGCTCTGAAACGGGCTTGAGTGGAAATGATGGGGTCCTGTGAAGCTGGGAGCTGATGCTTTAAGAAAACCTCAAATGCTCCCGAAACCCGAGCAAAAATCAGAAGCGAAAGCGGCTAAATTGGTCTCTGAAACTGAAATAATAAAGAAACATTGTCTGTGCCTCTGAAATTGTGAAATGCTCTGGAACGGAAATTTGGGCGAAAACTGGGGTCTCAACGCCGCAACATAGGTATCAGCATCAATTATAACTAAGTGGCCCCCCCCCCCGGGGGTGTCCTGGCCCATCTCCATTTTTGCCCTCTTTGCACCCTTTTCCAGAATATTTGGTTTGTGTTTGTCTTCGAATTTCTGTATTTCTTATCTTGTTCCTTTGTGTGATGTTCAGCATTTTTCTCTCCATTGACCTCTGTGATGTACCTAGTTTTTGTTCCAGTTGTTTTGTGTTTGTCCATGTTTCAGATCCGTATGTCCTGTTGATACAGGAATTGGATAGTTACTGGCTCAGTACCACTGGCATTTTTTCATCACACAGGATATGCTTGTATCTCCCGAAGCTGTTCCATCCTGCTTTAACTCTGGCTAACACTTCCTCTTTTTCTCGGCCCTCCATCGCTATGTTTTGTCGTAGGACCTAAGTATATTTGTAAGTGCTGACTCTTTCACTAGTCTCCTCACCGATCATCACCCTCTCGTCTGACTGGAAGTTTGTCATATATTTTGTTTTTTCCTTTGTGTAGGTTGAGTCCAACTTTTTCTCTCTCTGTCCAGGTTATTAAGTTATTTTTCCATGTCCACTGATGTCAAGAAGAGAGCTACATCATCAGCAAACCTTAAATTTGTCAACTGCTCTCCATCAATGTTTATTCCAATTTCCAACTTCTTATATGGTTGCATTTTTGAATGCTTCCTCCATTGCTGCTGTAAATATCTTTGGTGATAGGCCCCTTGTCGTACACCTCTCTCTATTTTGACCACCTTGGAGACATCATTTTCTAGGTGAATTCTGGCTGTGGCGTTTTTATAAATGTCCTCGATGAAGTTTGGACATAATTATGCTTCATTTACTCCCACTGAGCGAAGTGCTCTAAATAAGTCTGAATGTTCTACAGAATCGAATGCTTTTTCGTAGTCGATGAAGCCTACACAGAGATTCGTAGATTGTATTCCTCTACCTTATCAATTATTTGATTTAGTGCTTGAAGACGGTCTCTTGTTGAGTAGCCACTTCTGAAACCTGCCCGCTCCCTTGGTTGGTTCTCGTCCAGTATGTCCTTGATCGTCCAGTATGTCCTTGATCCTCCTTAAAATTCTAAGCAAGCTGATAGGTCTGTAGTTCCTGATGTCTGTTTTCTCCCCCTTCTTAAACAGAAGTATAACTTTTGCCTCTTTCCGACTTGTTGGTATTTGCTTTCCTTCAGTATTTGATTGTACAGTGTCGCTAGTTGCAGAACCATTTCATCCCTACCAAGTTTTATCATGTCACTCGTGATGCCATCTGTTCCCGGGGCTTCCTTCATATCACGAATGGCTAGTTTCACCTCTCTGGTTGTTATTTCAGGGATCTCTGTCTCATCTGGTGATTTTGTCTTTGGTCTATGTTCCAATTTTCCTGAGCTATACATTTCTGGATAAAAATCTGCACATGTATCTAGTATTTGGTATTTGGTATTTAGTATTTGGGGCCGTCTTTAAAAATCTGCACATGTATCTAGTATTTGGTATTTGGTATTTAGTATTTGGGGCAGTCTTTTTGTTTCATCTGGTGAATTCTTGTCTTCTTTCTGCTCAGTTTATATATATGTCTTCCTCCTTTATCGGATTTGATGATTGATTCAATAAGACTCCTTTTTCTTTTTCTACTACTCTGCCTTCTTCTTTTCCTCACCGACCTTATCAGTTCCGCATATTCTCTTTTTAAGTTCGGGTCTCCTCTCAGTTCTTTTCCTTTTCTGTCCAATGACTCAATCTCATCGTCATCTTCTGTAAACTCTTTTTTTGCTTTGTGGGGTTACTTCTGCTGCTATTATTGTGTCTGAAATAAGCCGACATCTTTCATATCATGATATACCCTAAACAATGTACCATTTAATCAATTTTTTAAATGAATGGGTTCGATTGACCTCAAAAGAAACCTACAAGATAACGAACTATTCCCCCATCACCCAAGAAAGATTCCAAATGATTAAAGATAGAAACTTCAATTGATTTTTTTTCTAATTATCAACCCCACTGCACGTTCAAACAGTTCATTTGTAATGTGCCATTTGAGTAGAAATTGTCTGGAAATATATGCGTATGTTGTCAAATTCATGGACAAAATGAAGTAAATTCATTATAACCAAATTTGACTATCCACGTGCATGCCCCAAATAATGATCCATCAGAATCTGCTTATATATGTTGACCTCTCGGTGCCCATAACCTAATATTTTACAATAGTTGTCGATCGTGTGAAGTTTGAGCAATACATGTATGGTTTTGGATGCAAGTAGATCTCAAGAGGAAGTTACTTTTCAATTTCAAACTAATCTTGGTGGAAAAACTATGACAAGCATGTAACAGAATTTTCCATCTTAGCTGCGGTCTTTGAGATTTTGCTAGTAATAATTGGAACACAAGGAACAGGACACAGGTACATCAGTGTAAGTGAAATTTTCACCGTGTGTGTGTGTGTGTGTGTGTGTGTGTGTGTGTGTGTGTGTGTGTGTGTGTGTGTGTGTGTGTGTGTGTGTGTAGTAGTGTGTGTGTGTGTAGTGTGTGTGTGTGTGTGTGTGTGTGTGTGTGTGTGTGTGTGTGTGTGTGTGTGTGTGTGTGTGTGTGTGTGTGTGTGTGTGTGTGTGTGTGTGTGTGTGTGTGTGTGTATTTTAGATAGATCTATTAATGTACAGAAAATTAAATGTTTGGAAACGCTTCCATTTTGTAGAAATTAACAACAAATTAAAAAGTCGGGGTGGGGGCTTTTTAATTTTTGCCTTCAGGAATGTAACATGATACTCTTGACTCGCTGATCATGTAAATTACAATATGTTATTTTAAACAAGTTTGGGTAGATTTGATTTTTTTCCTGATGTGTGGGGGTGACAATACCATACTTCATGAAAGAGTACTGACGACAAATTCGTCTGGTCGACTGGAACTATATGCTTATATGAAAACAGAGGTGTCTATATTCTAAAATTTAGGGTTGAAAATGCTTGAAATGTCCTTTAAAAATTGACGCATTCAGGAACTGTTTGATTGTTGGAAATATGTTGATATATAATCATGAAGAAGCACAGCATGTCTGTACATGATCTGCTAGTGACATGCATAGGCCTAACTGTTAACCTTCCCCACAAATTTCTAGTACCTGCCCCTCCCCTTTTCCTGACAGCGTGACGAGGTACTGTCGAGCACTAAAACAATACCTCTCGGTACCCGGGCTCGGTACTCACCGCAACAATTCCCCCACTGTGCTCAGCTCCATGAATAAACAAAAATATTCCCCACCCCTACCCCACCCCTACCTCCACCCCTATAGGCCTACCCCTCACCGGCCCCTACCTAATCTCACCCCAACCTTAACATATATTCTTCTTTGCAATATTGCAACAAAGGGTATTTAGGTGAAGAGGAGAGTACATCAAGGGTCAAAGTTTGGTCTGTCTTTACGAAGAGACCAGACACTAAATTTGTTGTCAAAACACCCAGATGCAATTATCATGGACATAAAGATTGTAATACGCACATCAAATCCGCGTTTTACATAATGTATTTCGGCGCATTAACTACGTACACGTATACTTGGCAAACGTACGCGCTCGGAGCTCACGCACGGCGTGTAATGGCGCATGTGAAAGATCTCCTACCCGCACGTACTTCTCTAGTGAATAGCGATGGCAAAGGGTTCTCTGCTCTGACATGTCTGATCTGCTGAATAATACGAACAATTTTTAACGACAACGTCAATAAGTTACGAGTGGTGCAGTGTTAACTGTAACCGTAAGAATGGCCGACGATTTTATCTTCGATTTCCTCCATATGGAAATTGTTGACTATGTACAAAGGTCTGCTTGTAAGGACGAAAAGGTAAGTTCGTAATTAGAATTGCATTAAACTGTTAAATTGTATTTAGATTCATCTGTAGTAAAAATGCATGTGTGGGACTAAGGAAATCTTGTGCGAGGCTCCTCCGCCTCCCACATGCATGACATGGGGACAACTCTATACTTTTGTGTACAAAGTAATGAGTGGTTGTTTTCATGCAGTCGCATCACAAGAATGTGCTCTGAAATTCACCAGGGGGAGGGGCCTTGCCATAATCACCGCCAATTAATTTTGCATGTTTTGTGGCATACTAACATGACTAACACTAGTATAACCAGGTAACGTCTAACGTTAAATTAAACAATCACAATCACAATATTCCTGGCTTTCTTCTGTGAGACTGAGTGAGAGGTTGTATTTCCGGACGGGTTGAGTACCCGGACACCGCGCGTTGCAAACAGAACGTGGGTACACAGCATTTACTTTTCTTCCTATAGATCTAAACCTTGATTTCTTG
>JZLH01S0545414.1:22356-34656 GCA_001188425.1 Eucidaris tribuloides
AACTTCTGATGACTATAGGTAGATTATTCCATAACGTAGGACAAGATGTTTACAGATATGTTTTTTTTTTTTGGTACAATTTTACAAGTATACTCCACAATCACATCTGAAAAAGTGTTATTCTAGATTTCATGATTTTTCCTTACTTTTTGACACTCAGTATCTGGCATTTCCATGTGGATTGATACGTGGTGCCCTCGCCAATTTAGGGATCAACTGTGTAGTCAC
Source organism: Eucidaris tribuloides (assembly GCA_001188425.1). Classification (NCBI taxonomy): domain Eukaryota; kingdom Metazoa; phylum Echinodermata; class Echinoidea; order Cidaroida; family Cidaridae; genus Eucidaris; species Eucidaris tribuloides. The sequence goes on from JZLH01S0545414.1 coordinate 22,585, forward strand.
TGCAGAAGTTAGCACAATGCCAGCATGTAAGTAAAATTCTGTTGTTTGTGTTGAGTAATTATTTTTTCCCCAACTATTGTCTTTGTATTGTCACATGTTAGAGTACAATTTACTTTTTAAAAAAATATGTTATTATTTGGAACCAAAAGCTCAAATATATACTCTTCAAAGAATTTGATATCATCAGGAAATGAAATTTTATGTATTTATATCTCCTAGGGCCTGCATATGGGAGTGGTAAGATAGCAGTTTTTGTAACAGAGCATTCAGAAGTACATAATACAATGTAAATTTACTGATCTTTTTTTTCCTAGAAATATGACTACACCATCTTTGATGGATGATTACAAAGTTTTTATTGAATGTTACCCAGTGCTGTCTAGAAATCTGATATTACAGTCATTTCATGAAGATGAAGTTATCTATTGATAAGGAGAATATGTTTTTTGTAATCCTGAATTCTTGCTGCCCTAGAGAGAAGTCATTTCTTTTGGTATAGCACTTTGCACAATTACAGTTATATCATTATCACAGTTAACACATTGCCCATTCAATTGATTAATCATATTTAAATGGTCTCTCTGTCAAACAGGTAAATTCCAAGTGATGATCCAGAGAACGTAACGCACATGGAGGCACTAACATCTTATCAGCATACTTCACTCAGTCGTCAGTTGCAAGACCAATTACCAACATTATTCTTCTGTGAGAGAAACTGGTAGACTGCAGCCAAGTGATGATTGATCATGTGGGGGTCAGTCCTGTCAGAATAACAAACTTGAGGAGAATTGATGCTACATCTTCAAAACATAAGGACTCTGTGACTCTGGGAGCAATTCCTTTGTGTAATTGCCTGCCCTTATTGAGCAACCCAGCGTGCACACATATTTGCTTCAATAGCTGAAACCTTGTAACCAGCATTATTGTGAGTTATCAGTGTGAGCATATTGTTAACACTTCTACTGTGAGATATTGCCCGATTCTTTGGGCTGCAAGTTGAGATGAAACGGACCAATGGCATACTCAACAAGTTTATTTGACATCCACAGTGATCTTCATGAAAGAGAATTATGTTATAATGAAGATGTTTTTGGACCAGTGCATCACATTATTTATCATGTATCAATATTTGTTATTGTATCAAGTGTATTTCTTTTTGTATAACAAGCTTTTGTACAGTTTCAGTAATGTAGATTTCGTTCTTTGTGATATCTGAGTGAAGCTGTTGAGCTCCTCTGCAATTTGAGGTACATGTACCTAGTTTTGAGCAAAGTTTGATAGATTTCATATATGCCTATTTCAAAATTATAACAGCTTTTGACTGAATCTCAACATGTGAAATATTTGCAGGCAGTTAGAGTTATGTATGTAATCATATGTTATATTGAAATACTGGCATTAAAGGCAGTGGATCTCATTTGCAAACATTCCCGCAGACCAGGAAAAGATAACCTATGCCCATGCAAAAGAAAAAACAATAAGCTTTAGTGTACATTCTATGGTAGGATTTGTTTTCTCTTAAGAAAAAAATTCAAATCAGAGTCTAACGGTCACTATAATTCACTAAAACTGAGTTTCCAGCTTCTCTATTTTGCAAAAGGTTCCCAGATGCATTTTCTTCTAAGTGCCATTGTATTTACACAAAGTTAATTTTTAGGCATGCAAAAGAGGATGCCCTGCCTTTAAACTATATGTACAGTGCAATCCCGTTATAATGAACATGCGTTATAACAAAATTCCTGTTACAACGAAGTAGAAATACTTTCACCGTTTGGTTATAACAAAATTTTGATACAACAAAAGAAAACTGCCGGTCCCAAGGACTTTGATATAACATGAGTCGTCTGTATATTAGTGTCTAATTAAACACCATAAAAGTGAGCATTGTGACGAAAAATTATATGCCATATTAAATATAACACATCACAAGCTGAAAGTCCATTACCCTTTTGAAAATTAAGGCAACCCGAATCAAAATGGACACAATAGAATACTCGGTGAGAATTATAATGTAGGCATAAAAATTGTTTTTAAGTAACAACAGAAATTTCAGATCTGGGTATGTATCTACCCTACTGATTTTTTAAACCGGGCACACAGAAATTATGTGTTAAATGGCAGGGAGACTTGACTCAAAAATTCATTTTAAATGAGCAGCATACAGTGACCCATTGGGGATTTGTATCTGCATTCTCTGTAAACCCCAGCCCAAGATTGGCAAGATATCTTGTTTTTGACCTCAGAGTTTAATAACATTGATATTACCACAATGTACAAAGATGTATACATATACTTTTAAAATCTAGAAACTGCACTTTTTATGAAGTGCTGTAAGTGCAAAGAATAAAACAAAAGTTATTGTGGATATCTTGATGGGACTAGGTGTCTGGGGCACTTTAATTTTAGGCTATATATTGATGTACTGAAGTGCAATATGAATGTGGTTTCGAAATATAGACAAGTTACAACATTTACTTAGGCACAGAAGCAGATGTTGCATAAATAATCCTTCACCCAGTCTAGAAACTACATGATTGGACTTGCCTTCAATGGCATTGACCATTTCCCATATCATATACAGCGTGTATCAGAATTGTGCAAGTAAAAAGCATCCTCTTTGTCATTTGTAAAATTCTGTTTTGACATAGTGCTTACAATGCAAAGGGTGCAGTCTTGAGTTTCAAATGCCATTTGTTCTGTTCGATTTGGGAGTTTTAATCTCAAGATATGTTTAATTATCTAGGAAAGGGTAAAATCACAATTGTGCCACTTTTACTACAGTCAATGATAACATTGGGCCCTCTGCCCTAGTCAAAGTGGCACAATTGTGATTTTACCCTGTCATTGATAACAACAAATCTCAATCAAAACGAGCAAATTGAACAGAACTAATGGCATTGAAAGTGAAGACTATGCCCTTGATGTTGACATGAACATCATGTCACAAAAATATTTTTAATTGCCAAACAGGTTGATTTTCACTTACACAATTTTTATTAAGACACAGATGCAGATGATGGGTTTGGAAGAGACGGTGGATCAGATGGCGAAGGCAAACGGAGTACGTTGGTATGGACATGTGTCGAGGAGGGATGTTGATCATGTTTTGAGAAGGGCACTTGAGTTTGAGGTGGCTGGTCAGAGGGGAAGGGGGCGACCGAAGAAGACATGGAAGAAGCAGGTGGTGGAGAGTAGGAGGGTTGGGTTGAGGGAGGAGGATGCGCCGAATAGAGTAAAGTGGGGGGAGGGGGTGAGGGTGATTTCTGTGAGTGAGAGGTGAATCCGGCCACCCCCGTAGCTCGGGGACTAAACCGGATTAAAAACCTGGATTACTACTACTACTACTACTACTGTATTTCAGTTTCGACAAGGCTAAATGGAGTTTGATGTGGACTAGTAACATGAAACCACTATCCAGTTTTCAATTCAAGGACTTGACAGCAGTGATGAAAAGACAGAACAAGCCATATTGTAGAAGAAATTTATTGTGTATTACATGTTGTATCAAACGAACTATACAAGTAATAAATAAACAGAGTACATGTACAACTACAACCACTGATCTACCATTGTTTCGTCTATGTTGCAGTATGTGTGAGATGTTACACTTGATATCAAACAAAATAACACACATCAGCTAGAAAATTGTTGCCCAAGAATTACAGTTTATCATTCTATCATGTTCCATCTCATTCACAACTGTCTTATTTCATGACAAAAAAATACAATATATTCCCTATAGTCTAGAGATGTGATTGCAATCTACAGATGAATGGAATACTAAAACTATTTAATTTGTATATTGTTACACTCTTATTCCTCACGTATATAAATTCACTATGCATGGCAATAAGTAACCATATTCTGTTCAGACTCCAGAGTTCCATTTATTCTTTGGTACATATACATGTATTTGTGAAACAGTCACCTGGTTCTACATTTACTGAAAAAATAATCTACAGGTCTATACTACAACAAATGGAATAAAATTAATACTGAAATGTGAAAGTTGATTCTAAAATGTGTTTCCCTAGAACAAAGGCAAAGTTCCTACAGTCTGAGACTATAAAATATTGATTTTACTTTTAGATGTGAAGTACACAAAATGACAACATTGCTTATTTTGTTTTCAATGAACTACTGGCAGTGCTGGGAATAGTTTTCTTTTCAATTTAAACAACATTCACTTTTGTTTTTGTCTTCAAAATTATTGAAAAAGGTTACCACTGGCACGAATTATGTTGTAATAACAAAATAATAAGCCAGTTTGTAGTTTGGAACAAATGACCTCCATAATACATGTACCACATATCTTAGAAGAGCAGATAGCTCTTATAGTGAGGCATCTAAGAGCAACCATTCTGGCTGCTTTAATTGCTTTTGTTACACTCTGTTGAGCAAAATACTTTCACCTGTCAGATTCCTGAAGGTGCATCTCATGCATGCATTATTTATTAGATAGCTTTCACACAGAGCTATCCATATTTCAAAATGTCTTCACAGGTTTCGTACCAATGACATTTAGTTCTGCACATGTTCAAATTGTAATTATGAACTGGCTTATTGTAGAAACAATGATCAATATCACTCAAAAGACATAAATGAAAATGATATTGGTTAGAAATGACACTGGTATTAAATGTGTACTCTTTTATTGATAATTCTGGAGAAAACAACATTATCTCTTACTGAAAATATTCTGATAAAATGTTTGCTTGTGTTATTACAGTAACTATTTTCAACTCCTGAATCTACACAAAACAAACAGCAATTTCAGCCTACAAGTCAATCAACTACAGGTGTACTTATTTTGGGATTCTTGTTGGAAATACAGTGCACTCCTGTTATAACGAACATGGTTATAAAAAAATTCCTGTTAAAATGAAGTAGAATTTTGGTTCCAATATTATCTGTATATCTTTATATACCGTACTTTAACTGTTCTGTTATAATGAAATTTTGATATAACAAACAAACTGCCAGTCCTGAGGACCTCGTTGTAACAGGAGTTCTTGTATAATATGCAAACATCCTATTAAAAAATCTGCCTAAGGAAATAACACTACCCTGTTTAAAAACAACATATCACAGGAAATATCTACAACAAACAAGTGGATTTGTGAAAGTAATATGGTATTGATTCTGGCTGTTTTTTTATCAATTAAATCATGAGTCATCACATGCACAAATTTGAAGAAATATTCACCTTTCTGCAAGAAACCTGCTAACAACATGTACTGTCAACAGAAATATCAACCTTCATGCAGAAAGGTGACAATGAATATGCAACATGTCCATATACGTTTTGTGAAATCAAATGTGACTGTTGCCAATCAAATTTCAGAGTTTCAAATATATTCCTCACTTCTATGAATAAAATACATGTAATTCATATAGAAATCAATATTTAACAATGGCCTAACATGCAAATGTTGGTGACAAGATGGTGCTTCATGTCAACAATTCACAGAAGGAACCTTTCTGTGAAAGTCGTGTATACTTATGGTTCTGAAGTTCCTAGAGTACACTAAACATTACATTCAGACTCTTCTGACACTTGTACAGTACACTCTCTTTAAAACAAATTTCTTGGGACAAAAATTACTTGTTATATTAAAATTTTGTTTTATCAAGGTAGCAAACACAATTAATTAGAAATAAAACTTCAACTTTTCACACCAGAACAAATTCATTATTATGAGATATTGTTATATCAGTGGTCCTTATAATGAGGGTCTGTAATAAAGAGGGGTGTTTTATCAATTCTTACTGACTATACAAGCCAACCATTTTCTGATTGAATACATAATTTCTGAATTTAAAATTCTGACATGATTTAATGACATTTACTTTACTATGCCACTTTATGAAACACTATCACGGACATAGCAGTAGACATTCTGAACCTTATAGAATGAGTGTGACGAGAGATTGATGAGCTAGTTTTGAGAAAGCTTTGTGCAAGTTATCTGTTAACTACAACAGAGTCCAAACAATGCCAACACGCCTGAAATATTTCCACCACCTTAAGTAATGAGCATCATCAATTATATGAGGCACAAATAGAATCATGTTATGTCCACACATGTTACACATTACTCATATTACAATAAATAGACTAATAGAGTGCATCTTTTACTTGATATTTGTTCTTTTGATCAATAATGGTTGCACATAATCTTTTCTGCAAGCACCTTGGCAAATCATCTCTGTCCAAGTCAGTCAAAGATATAACGGTGTTTTCCTCTCTCTCTAATCCAATGCACTTAATTCCAATGACGATCACAGAAAATGAATTGGTAAATGGCATCCACTTTCTGTTCAGAGTATGAAATCCATTGATGCAAGCAAAATATCAGTTCCACTTAACTGTCCTTTCATTTTGTCAAAATGCATTTCAGTTTAGTTTGTTCTGCATCATCATTCTGTTCATCACTAGAAGTCAAACTCAGTATCGATCGGATCTTTGGCTAGGATTTGAGAAGTAGAAGTCCAAGCCTCTCTGTCTTCCCCGTGGTGGATCCTGCTGCCTCTTGTTGCCCCTTCCTGATCTGTTGCCACCCCCTCCCCTTCCTGCTGCACTATCCTGAAATTGAATGGAGAAATATTGAGGAAAAAATTTAGAAGGTTCCATGTCTTTATTAATATTGCATCCGATAAGGGTTATAATTGCTTTTGTATATAACACAGAGTGAAATTGCTTTCAGTAAACAGAGTCCAAGTATTTTGTTGTGGGTTTACCATTTCTTAGGTTTGTGAAGTAGGGATGGAAGGTAAGGTTTTAAGAAAGAAGGTTTGACTGCGACGACAGACTGTACAATGATCAACGATTAACAGAAAATATGGCTTGATTGATACCACTCCTTAAAGTCTGAACTTTAAAATGCTTTAAGTATAATGCACTTTCACACCTTTCTTGAAACAAAATTCTTAACGCAGTTAGTCCTTCCCACCTCACTTTCATAATGAATTTAATACAACTTCGTGATCACCTCAATAAGAAACTAAGAAAGAAATATTCAAGGAATTGCAGCTCTTAGTTAAGTAATTGAGTACCTTTCTTTAATACATGTATTCCATTCATTGATAACCATCAAATCAATACAATTGTGAGACAAGTTCATCTCTTCCAGAAATGAAAAACACAAACAAACAGCAGACATACATACAGACAGACAAACAATCATACAAACACAGAACTTGTTAATGTTGCTTCATTCACTACTCACTGGTCGGCCGGTGTGTCTGCTCCATTCTGGTGCCTTGACGATTGGTGCTGGGTAGGTCTCCCCTAGAGAGACGCGAGCCTGAGTGAGTTGTGCACCGCTGAGTGTCCATGGCATGTGGATAGCTCCCCCCTTTGATGTCCTTCAGCTCAGGCACCCACAGACGAATGTAATCACCCTGCAATCGAAATAAGGTAAAGGTAAGGTGGTAAACTGTCACAACTGAACAGTACAATATTTAAACCCAATCTCTAGATTGTTTCTTCATCACTGATTCTGTGCCGCCTCATTTGTTTAATATTCAAAATTATTCTCATATTGGAAGTGTTCGTAAGTCTAAAAGAGGAGGAGGTGTAGGTTTCTATGTTCGTAATAATGTGATGTTTACTCAAAGGCAAGATCTTGAAATAAATGAACAGCATTTGGAGGCCACATTTATAGAAATTCGTAATGGCGCCAAAAATATATTGATCGGAGTAATGTATAGACCTCCCAATCAATCACCTGATGACTTTCTAAAATCGATTGATGAGATCATATCCGAAATTAATAAAGAAAATAAGCAAGTGTCAACTGTTAAATTTCTCGGTGCAATAATTGATAATAAACTATGTTGGAGAGATCACGTTGATTCAATATGCAATAAAATATCTAAAAATATTGGAATAATGTACAGAGTAAGAATGTTTCCTAGCAATATTTTACTTTTATTGTATAATTCATTTATTTTACCATATTTAATGTATTGTATCATAGCATGGGGAAATTCATATAATTATAACACTGAACGACTATTAAAATTGCAGAAAAAAGCGGTCAGAATTATTTCTCATTCCACATACCTTTCTCATACACATAACTTCTTTAAATCTCTTCAAATACTCAAAGTACAAGATATATACCTATATCAAAGTGCAATATTCATGTTTTTATGTTCTCACAATAAGCTGCCTTCTGAAATATTTATGTCTTTTAATCTGAATAATGATATCCATGAATATGATACCCGTAATGCCAAATCTTTCCATCTCCCCAAAGTACGAACCCACACGTCTAAATCTTCAATACACTACAATGGTCCAGTCATTTGGAATTCAATACCGGAAACCATAAAAAAAAAGCCCAACATTAAACCACATTCAAACGCAGTATAAACAATATTTATTTGAACCGTTATTACCATCCGACCAGGCTTTATTTCAATCAAATGTATATTCTCATAACACAGATCTTGTAAATTGTAATCCACATTGTATTGTAAGTTGTTGTTAGTATTCTTGTGTATAGTCTCTTTCAATCTGTAGTCTGTAACTAATATAATGTAGTTCTTTTGTTCTCGTCTAATTGTTTAAGTAATACATACATATATTATCAGCTTGGGTATCACGCTCGCATAAGGCTTTTTATTTCCTTTTAAGCTCGATTTCCACTCACCCAATTTAAATATTGTTAATGTTCTCATTCGTGACTTGTCGCCTCTAAATATATGTGTGTATATTCATCATCTATGTTTTTTAATTTGTTATTGTATATGATATTGAGTGAGTAAATAAATAAATAAATAACAAATATATAAATCACACACAGCTCTATCTAGGGTGTCCTAGTACATTTTACTTTCATGGTGTCAAGTACACTGAGAATAGGGAATTTTTTGAGTATGTACTGTACATCTGATCACCTGTTGGAAAGATTTTTTTTTACGCATATCAGACACAATAATGACTTCATTCCATTTGCAACTGGAAGCATAATACTTTTGTTGCTGTCATAAAATCCAGACTGTTACCCAGAGACTGGATTATTTTGTAGTTGTGTGTATAACCTTTCAAATATGTATTATTTTCTTTAAAAATTCAAATGTATGAGACAAAATCTTTTAATTCATTTAGTCGGTTCAATGCGTCTTCATCTCACAAAAAATGTAATTTATAGTCCTTTAGGTGACGTTTATCTTTGGAATTAAAGGTACTGGCTAACATTTACCACAGTTAAAAACAATCTGAGCCATATGATTCCCCATGCTACTAGTGTCTTTGATGAGGTCTAAAAATGAAGCCCTGAAAAAATTGTATTTCAAATTGAGTATTTAGTGCTTTAACCCTTTAGCCACTGAAGACTCGGTAGAAAATGGCTTATGGTTCCCTGGAAGGTACAGCAATATTGCCCTGAACGGTGCACAAAAGATGGGCGTACAATGAATACTAGAGCAGAGCGCTTTTTACGGACAGGCGGTTTTGGGCGGTTTAGGGAGTAATAAAACGGGCGGTTTCGGGCGGTTCAGTACACTACGGGTGTACAATGGATACTAAAGCGCATTTTACAGAAGGGCGGTTTCGGGCGGTTTAGGGAATAATAAGAGGGGCGGTTTCGGACGGTTCAGGTGCTAAAGGGTTAAAAAGTGAAAATCGTAAGTTAACCAGATTCACTTGCCCATTTCCTCCCATAGACTTACTGTGTGTACACATAGGCTATTAAACCTCGCCCCGAGTTTTAATTGTTTATTCATGCATAACTTGCCATTGGCAGTGTAGCTTTCCAAATTTTTGTATTCTGGGGTGTTTATTTGTCCATTTAAACAATACTGTGTAGCTCAGATATCAAAGTTTGACAATTTTTTAAATTGGAGCTCCACAATGTTAGCCTATCACTTTAAGAGGCATGAAAATGATTGTCTTGAGGTTACACGTGGGCGGGACTGTCCCCACAAGGAGATATAACCTCAGCTGAAACAATGGTAAAGCACAACTCGCATGAGGTAGAAAAGATGCAGCAAAGGATACAACAAAGTAAAAAACAATAAGCATAAAAATTGTTCTCACGTTTGGATCATAGTCTAGGCCCTGCTTGATCATGTTGAACTTGCGATCCTGGCGAGGATCGTTGCCCACTCCAGCACTGTATAACCAGTTGCCATAGTTACTAGTAACATCATGATCAACCTGTAATGGCATAAAACAAGAATAAATGGAACATGTTATTTTATATCAAATATCATTTGCATACATGTAGCTAGTTCAATATGAATATTTAGAAGTATACAGGGAAACCCCGTTATAACGAGCTCGGATAAAGCGAGGTACCGCTTTCAACGAGGTGATTGTCTCAGTCCCGTTTTCATTTACGTGTTGTTCAATGGAAAAAGTGCCGTTTATAGCGAGCTCGGTTATTGCGAGATTTCGCTTATAACGAGGTATTTTTCTCAACCCATTGACAAAGAAAAACATAAGAAATTCACCCGGTTAAAACGAGGAAATGAAAGTCGCATGGTCCGCTGACCAAATTCTAAATTTTGGCAACGCAAAAAATGGCCAATCGTTTCAGAGCGCATCGCACTTCAGCCTGCCATGCACAATACATGAAGTCCCTGACTTATCTGCAAGTGTGTGTGTGTGTATACACACACAACTGCACAGTACATTCACCTGTCACACAAAGCCTGCCTCCCGTACACAGTACAGTACTCGACGCAAGTTACGAGCGTGCAGGTTGCTGCTTTATTTCGAGGTCTAGTTTCCTTTATTACTTTGGATGAGTATATAAATGAAAAATAATCAGCTTTCCATTCATAGTTTTGGTGCAGAACAAGTAGGAAAAGCAGTAAACAGATGGGTTTAATGCCTAGTCCCATACATGTTATATTTTGTGTGTTACATTATGTGTACGTTTACAACGAGGTACCGGTTACAACGAGGTAAAGTCGGCGGTCCCGACAACAACGTTATACAGGGTTTCCCTGTACTAACTTTTACCTAACATTTAGAACACCCACAATAACTAAATCTTCAGGATTTTGATGAAATATATTACTTATCAATATCAATTTCAGCCTGCCAAGAACATTTTCTCATAAATAGCACAAACAAGAAGTTATTGCTTGAATAGAGGAGATGTGTGATTGCTAATCAAAGATCATTATCCATGTTCACATAGACAGAAGTACATAAAATTTTAAACATTCTGACAGATAACAATGAATGAATAAATAAATAAATATTAAAATAAATGTACAATTTAAAGAATTTTAGAGTCCTCACCAGAATCACAAATGGATCTTACCAATAAATTCTCGAACCACTCAGCTCCCAACCTCCAGTCAAGTCCTAAATCCTTGGTCAAGAAACTGGCCACATTCTGGCGCCCTCTATTGGACATGAACCCTGTCGCTGCCATTTCTCTCATGTTGGCATCGACAAAAGGGACTCCTGTACGTCCCTCACACCATGCTTGGAACCACCTCTTGTTCTTGTTCCACTGCTTCTGCTTTCCTAGTAGACCTGAAGGAAGTCATTTATAAGCAAATATTAATATCCTTTTTTTTTCAGAATGAAAGTATTTCAAAATTAATATTGTTTGAACATCACCCATTTTCATGATGGTTAGATTAACTACTTTCAAAATATTTGTTGTTGCATTTTTGATACCAATCAATAGATGGTGGCATTATTATTTGTTCAATGTTTGTCCATCAAACACGACAGTTCTGTATCTCACATTTGACAACATAAAATGCCTATTATCAGTGAAAAACCTTAACTATCATCACATTTGAACAGTTTCTTGTTACTGGTGAGCACCATAGCTGCAATGTAGACTCATGTAAAACTTACCTTACAATGAAATACTTGGTCAGTCTGTGTATGATTAAAATCGAAAAGATAATGCGCACATTCAGACACATACACCAATGAATCTAACTTTGAAAAAAAATAAAACATCACTTTTACATACACTTTGTAAATTTAAAGCCCAAGTTTTGTTTTGGGGATTTTTTTTGTTATTTGAAAGCTTTATGCCCCAAAGTCATAACCCTGCAATAATAGAGCAGAGTCTGCTCTTTCAGATG
>JZLH01S0545414.1:34681-51597 GCA_001188425.1 Eucidaris tribuloides
CCAAAAATTTGACATGTAATAGTGACACCTTGACATTGGTAATGATTGTAAACTAATATAATCTGTACCGTTATCCACTAAAAAAGTCCTGAGTTTTGCAGTAGGTCATTATTATTGAGATCCTACAATTCTATAGCAGCATTTCTATTTTTACTGTCTCTTTCAGATTTTGATGTCTTTTAATTTTAGTTTTCATATTTTCAAAATGCTTGTCATTCCTTTACATGATACATGTATCCAAACATTTTGTGATCATATGGCAGGCGACACGTGAAGAATTAGATGTTGAAGCTGGTCTTCAGCAGTCGTGCTCTGAACTCAGGGTAACTGTCAAGAAATTCTGGGGTCAACCCTCTACCATCGGCAATGATGTACCATTCAGCCCTCAAGGGTAAGTTGAGTGTGAGATCACATTTTTGTACTGTGCTAGCAACTTAGCACACATAAATACTTCCACCACAGAATGGGTCCTTGGCCATTTTGATTTGAGTCTCATTTTATCTATCTATCTGTAGGGATTTGGTTTTTGTTGTTGGTACTTCAAGTAAGCATTGACAATTAAAGAAATATACATTTCTGTGCTGTTAAATTTGATCAGTGAGTAGTGATTATGTACATTTTTTTACTTTCAGACCTTGCCATGTATGGGTGTCCGTCACGTATGATATATGAAATTTAAAGTGGTACCATAGGTCTATATGCATTCATGAACATGATAAATTTTGTGCATTTGTCTCATTCAGATTAGTATCCACTTACCAATTGATCGAGGGAAAAATTAAAATTTTCTTTTCGGGGGCTACTTTTCTCTTTCAGATAGTCTTTTGTATTGAACCCTATGGCAATTTACAGGGCTCTTTTGCCATTTCAGGGGCAAAAATCGCTCGAGCCCCCGTGTTTTTTTTCCCTGCAATGAATGAATGTTTAAATGATGTCCTGAACTGATTCAATTCAGTGCGGTGCTGAAACACAGACTGAACCATATATCATATTTGGGGGGGGGGGGGGGGGTGGGGTTCAAATTATAGATGATAAATGGTCTTCAACTTTTAGAGACGCATTTTTGCTAAGTAGCTAAAGGTGAATGTAGGGTTTTGTTATGTTTCAGAGGATGAAAAAAATAGAAGATAAACTGCCTTTAACTTTTGATGTATAACTTGCATTGTCAGAAACAAACCATGGAATTTTTTCTTGGCATGGGAATCAGCCTCTGATTGCATATTAGATATTATTTTGTTGAAATTTGTAGATCATATTGTGTACAAGCTAGACGTGCTGGACTATTGATTTTTTTTCCCATCATTTCAACAGAGTGCCCAACGTCTACACAGAATTTCGCAAGAAGGTTGAGAACCAGTCACGTGTGAGACCTGTCATCCAGATGCCTAACCCATGAGATGTCTTCCTGATAGTTTAGATGAAGGAGAAATACCACATCATTTACTTCATTTGGAATGAAGGGTATGACATCATAATTTTGTCCACTGGTGATAAAATGACAAATATACATTTTCACTGTGACAGTAAATAGTTATGATAAAGATACTGAAGTGGGGTATGCAAAGCCACCTCCAAGGACTCCATTAAAGGTTAGTGACAAGATTGGGAACACTTGAAAATGCCTCGAGAACCAAAGGAGTTGAAAATATACCAACTATACACCAGCTGGAGTAGATTCTCCAGCTGGAAGGATTTGTCTCTTAATTTGTTTACTTAAGGAGAATCAAGCATGAACATTAATTCTATCGGGGCACGATAAAAATAGGACTCATAGAGAGCCACACAGCAGGTGTGCCTGCCATGAGCGATATTGACATTAGTTATTTTAGAATGAGTCAATGTTTGACTACAAGATTTTCACAGGAGAATCCTTGCATAGTTAAATTGATTCTAGAGTAATTTCAGCCCAAGTTGAGGACTACTACCCCCATCATGTCATTTACCTGTAACTGGTCTGAATAGTGTTTTGAAACTGAAATATTTAAGTATATTATTTTGCAATCTGGAAAAAAAAGAATATCACTTCTATTCTTGACATGCATGGTATTTAAAAAATTTATTCATGTATATTTATGTAATTATTTAAATGTATTTCATAGCCTGTTTCTAGAGTAAAGGTGCACATGGTACATCTCATGAACATTTACTGACACATTCTTTCAGCAATATTAATTTTACATTAATTTTAAAATCAAACATCAACATTTACTGAAAACATCTTTTTTTTTTATACAGAAGCCAGCAGTAGATTCCAGGAGTGCATTCCCATTTCAAAGGAGGAGAAAGTACAGGTCTTGCCAGGATTAAAGATTACTTTTGGACAAATGTGAGTTCAGCTTTTTATCATGAGTTCTAACAAGGCATGTTACGGAAACCATTTTGCAGATTTATAATCGTTGATGTAACATAATACTTTTATAATCATGATTACTTATTAATATCTTCTAATTGCTGCTCTTGTCCTTGGTATTCAGTGTCAAATTTTCCCTCCTGAAATGGATGCTTGAAATATTTGTTCAATAAAAAGTTACATCAAAGACATATTAGAAAGTATTCAGAAAGCACTCGCTGTACCTCTACTAAGTATCAAAATTTATGGCTGCAAACAAGTTCCTGTTAGCTCTGAACATGCCAAAGTCAACAAATCTGCACCACATAATGCATATAATTTCCATAGAATGGTAATATCCCAGGCATGTTAAGTGTTTACAGACATATGCCAATGAAAACGCACTCCTTGTCAGAGGAAATAAGTACATGTACACTGACAAATCATGTATACACTGTACACAAAAAAAAAAAAAACACCCTCCAGGAAACACTAAAACACACTAGTGCATTAATTAACTGAGGTGAAATGAAATTATTCATCAGAAATCTATTGATAATTTACCTGTACTACTAATCTTATGCTGCCCTTTCAAAGATGAATTGTCAAATGTGTTGAAATCAGTCATTCTAAAACAAACAGTGAAGTTCAAGCAGCTGTAGATATCTACAGATATTGAATATCAGGCATGTTTCTGATTTAATCAACACAGGATTGCATTGCCCAGTACAAGGAAACCAGAAATGGTCTGGTTGGTGCTGACTACTCAACCAAGTTTTGCAGCATGGTGAGTTACTTTTAATTGACTTTTTAAGGTTTTTGTTGGGGGGGGGGGGGGCTTCTATAGGGTGAAGCTTGTGGTATTCCAAATGATTATATCAATTGATTTATGTGTATATTGTGAAGAGAGACAGATCAGGTAGTATTAAATATTGAAATGTCTATTTCATAATAAATGTAATTGAGCATATTAGTTTCTTTAAATTTTGAATAATATTGATAACTACATGTTTTTGCCATTAATTACTGATACATATACAAAGTAGACTATTGCATATTAGTAAAACTTTATTGCATATTAGTGTAAGATACACACGTTGGTCAATTAAGTCAACATAAGGTTGCATATGGTAACTTACATTACTTGTATTTTAATTTATGTATACAGGTTAGCACATGGTTGCCTGTCTCCAAGATACATCTACAGTGAGGTCAAAAGATATGAACAGGAGAGAACAGAGAACAAGTCTACATATTGGTAAGAAGTACAAAAAGTATAGACTGTGGCTTACTAGAAATTGTGTTGTCATGTCTTAAAGTTAATGGAAAACTTAAACTAACTCGTGGTACAAAGAAGACGTATGTTCAAATTCAACTGCGAGAACTGCTGCCATTCAGTTTTCTGTTTACAAAAATACTTCTTTTATGCAGATAAAAATGCAGGTAATAGCATGCCAGTGGCATTTGAAAAACAGAACAAGATTTGGATCTTTCATACAAAGTCAATACTTGACACATATTGATACAACCTGTGAATAGTTAAGCATGTTAAGTATTTGGGCTGATCTAAATTTTGACAATTTGCAGAATTAAGGATAAAACCAGATTTTTCCTTTTCCTTCTATTGATTTCCATTTTTTAAAATCAAAAAGATATTTTCTCCATGTATCTTTTTACTTGTCTTAAAAGTCAAATTTATTTTGATTCAAGTTTTCCCACAGTTTTCCATTTTTCTAAATTTGTGCTACCCAACTAGTCCCACAATTGGTCTTATCTAACTTGTACTTATTTGTAGTTTGTCAAACTGTATGTTGACTAATGAACATGGGTCTGAAAGCTTAGGGAATATTCTTGCATTCTGAGATTGATTTCAAAGCCTCATTTCACTTGGGAATCATTTTGAAGTCATAAATTTTCTCAGTTTAAATATAGACTTAATGTTCCTATCAAAATCTTGTATTATTACAAGTGTTCTGATGCATGTTTTGTTTTTGTTCTTTGTTTTTTTTCCACAGGGTGATCTTCGAGCTTATCTGGAGAGACATATTTCAAGTTTGTTGCTCTGAAAATTTGGAGATCGCCTGTTCTATCTCAGTGGTAAGAGATAAAACTGATGATTTAATGTCTAACAACTGGTTGTATTTTTGTTTCCTGTAATCAGTGAGAGAACTCATGAAAATTAGTTAAAGCCCAAGTTTAGTTTGGGATTTTTTGTTATTTGAAAGCTTTATGCCCCAAAGTCATAACCCTGCAATAATAGATTCTGAATGTCTTAAGTTTTTTTTATATGAATTTATGAAAATGTCAGGGGGACCCCGCGACATTTTTGACCATATTTTTACATTATAGCATCCAAAGGGTTAATAAGGCATTAAGGTTATATGAGTTATACCATAACTAATTTTCATGAGTTCTCTCACTGATTACAGGAAACAAAAATACAACCAGTTGTTAGACATTAAATCATCAGTTTTATCTCTTACCACTGAGATAGAACAGGCGATCTCCAAATTTCAGAGCAACAAACTTGAAATAGTCTCTCCAGATAAGCTCGAAGATCACCCTGTGGAAAAAAAACAAAGAACAAAAACAAAACATGCATCAGAACACTTGTAATAATACAAGATTTGATAGGAACATTAAGTCTATATTTAAACTGAGAAAATTTATGACTTCAAAATGATTCCCAAGTGAAATGAGGCTTTGAAATCAATCTCAGAATTGCAAGAATATTCCCTAAGCTTTCAGACCCATGTTCATTAGGTCAACATACAGTTTGACAAACTACAAATAAGTACAAGTTAGATAAGACCAATTGTGGGACTAGTTGGGTAGCACAAATTTAGAAAATGGAAAACTGTGGGAAAACTTGAATCAAAATAAATTTGACTTTTAAGACAATAAAAAGATACATGGAGAAAATATCTTTTTGATTTTAAAAAATGGAAATCAATAGAAGGAAAAGGAAAAATCTGGTTTTATCCTTAATTCTGCAAATTGTCAAAATTTAGATCAGCCCAAATACTTAACATGCTTTAACTATTCACAGGTTGTATCAATATGTGTCAAGTATTGACTTTGTATGAAAGATCCAAATCTTGTTCTGTTTTTCAAATGCCACTGGCATGCTATTACCTGCATTTTTATCTGCATAAAAGAAGTATTTTTGTAAACAGAAAACTGAATGGCAGCAGTTCTCGCAGTTGAATTTGAACATACGTCTTCTTTGTACCACGAGTTAGTTAAGTTTTCCATTAACTTTAAGACATGACAACACAATTTCTAGTAAGCCACAGTCTATACTTTTTGTACTTCTTACCAATATGTAGACTTGTTCTCTGTTCTCTCCTGTTCATATCTTTTGACCTCACTGTAGATGTATCTTGGAGACAGGCAACCATGTGCTAACCTGTATACATAAATTAAAATACAAGTAATGTAAGTTACCATATGCAACCTTATGTTGACTTAATTGACCAACGTGTGTATCTTACACTAATATGCAATAAAGTTTTACTAATATGCAATAGTCTACTTTGTATATGTATCAGTAATTAATGGCAAAAACATGTAGTTATCAATATATATCAAAATTTAAAGAAACTAATATGCTCAATTACATTTAGTTATGAAATAGACATTTCAATATTTAATACTACCTGATCTGTCTCTCTTCACAATATACACATAAATCAATTGATATAATCATTTGGAATACCACAAGCTTCACCCTATAGAACGCCCCCCCCCCCCCAACAAAAACCTTAAAAAGTCAATTAAAAGTAACTCACCATGCTGCAAACTTGGTTGAGTAGTCAGCACCAACCAGACCATTTCTGGTTTCCTTGTACTGGGCAATGCAATCCTGTGTTGATTAAATCAGAAACATGCCTGATATTCAATATCTGTAGATATCTACAGCTGCTTGGAACTTCACTGTTTGTTTAGAATGACTGATTTCAACACATTTGACAATTCATCTTTGAAAGGGCAGCATAAGATTAGTAGTACAGGTAAATTATCAATAGATTTCTGATGAATAATTTCATTTCACCTCAGTTAATTAATGCACTAGTGTGTTTTAGTGTTTCCTGGAGGGTGTTTTTTTTTTTTGTGTACAGTGTATACATGATTTGTCAGTGTACATGTACTTATTTCCTCTGACAAGGAGTGCGTTTTCATTGGCATATGTCTGTAAACACTTAACATGCCTGGGATATTACCATTCTATGGAAATTATATGCATTATGTGGTGCAGATTTGTGACTTTGGCATGTTCAGAGCTAACAGGAACTTGTTTGCAGCCATAAATTTTGATACTTAGTAGAGGTACAGCGAGTGCTTTCTGAATACTTTCTAATATGTCTTTGATGTAACTTTTTATTGAACAAATATTTCAAGCATCCATTTCAGGAGGGAAAATTTGACACTGAATACCAAGGACAAGAGCAGCAATTAGAAGATATTAATAAGTAATCATGATTATAAAAGTATTATGTTACATCAACGATTATAAATCTGCAAAATGGTTTCCGTAACATGCCTTGTTAGAACTCATGATAAAAAGCTGAACTCACATTTGTCCAAAAGTAATCTTTAATCCTGGCAAGACCTGTACTTTCTCCTCCTTGAAATGGGAATGCACTCCTGGAATCTACTGCTGGCTCTGTATATAAAAAAAAGATGTTTTCAGTAAATGTTGATGTTTGATTTTAAAATTAATGTAAAATTAATATTGCTGAAAGAATGTGTCAGTAAATGTTCATGAGATGTACCATGTGCACCTTTACTCTAGAAACAGGCTATGAAAATACATTTAAATAATTACATAAATATACATGAATAAATTTTTTAAATACCATGCATGTCAAGAATAGAAGTGATATTCTTTTTTTTCCAGATTGCAAAATAATATACTTAAATATTTCAGTTTCAAAACACTATTCAGACCAGTTACAGGTAAATGACATGATGGGGGTAGTAGTCCTCAACTTGGGCTGAAATTACTCTAGAATCAATTTAACTATGCAAGGATTCTCCTGTGAAAATCTTGTAGTCAAACATTGACTCATTCTAAAATAACTAATGTCAATATCGCTCATGGCAGGCACACCTGCTGTGTGGCTCTCTATGAGTCCTATTTTTATCGTGCCCCGATAGAATTAATGTTCATGCTTGATTCTCCTTAGGTAAACAAATTAGAGACAAATCCTTCCAGCTGGGAGATCTACTCCAGCTGGTGTATAGTTGGTATATATTTCAACTCCTTTGGTTCTCGAGGCATTTTCAAGTGTTCCCAATCTTGTCACTAACCTTTAATGGAGTCCTTGGAGGTGGCTTTGCATTACCCCACTTCAGTATCTTTATCATAACTATTTACTGTCACAGTGAAATGTATATTTGTCATTTTATCACCAGTGGACAAAATTATGATGTCATACCCTTCATTCCAAATGAAGTAAATGATGGTATTTCTCCTTCATCTAAACTATCAGGAAGACATCTCAGTGGGTTAGGCATCTGGATGACAGGTCTCACACGTGACTGGTTCTCAACCTTCTTGCGAAATTCTGTGTAGACGTTGGGCACTCTGGTGAAAATGATGGGAAAAAAATCAATAGTCCAGCACGTCTAGCTTGTACACAATATGATCTACAAATTTCAACAAAATAATATCTAATATGCAATCAGAGGCTGATTCCCATGCCAAGAAAAATTCCATGGTTTGTTTCTGACATGCAAGTTATACATCAAAAGTTAAAGGCAGTTTATCTTCTATTTTTTTCATCCCTCTGAAACATAACAAAACCCTACATTCACCTTTAGGCTACTTAGCAAAAATGCGTCTCTAAAAGTTGAAGACCATTTATCATCTATAATTTGAACCCCACCCCCCCCCCCCCCCAAATATGATATATGGTTCAGTCTGTGTTTCAGCCGCACTGAATTGAATCAGTTCAGGACCATCATTTAAACATTCATTCATTGCAGGGAAAAAAAACACGGGGGCTCGAGCGATTTTTGCCCCTGAAATGGCAAAAGAGCCCCTGTAAATTGCCATAGGGTTCAATACAAAAGACTATCTGAAAGAGAAAAAGTAGCCCCCGAAAAGAAAATTTTAATTTTTTCCCTCATCAATTGGTAAGTGGATACTAATCTGAATGAGACAAATGCACAAAATTTATCATGTTCATGAATGCATATAGACCTATGGTACCCACTTTAAATTTCATATATCATACGTGACGGACACCCATACATGGCAAGGGTCTGAAAGTAAAAAATGTACATAATCACTACTCACTGATCAAATTTAACAGCACAGAAATGTATATTTTCTTTAATTGTCAATGCTTACTTGAAGTACCAACAACAAAAACCAAATCCCTACAGATAGATAGATAAAATGAGAACTCAAATCAAAATGGCCAAGGACCCATTCTGTGGTGGAAGTATTTATGTGTGCTAAGTTGCTAGCACAGTACAAAAATGTGATCTCACACTCAACTTACCCTTGAGGGCTGAATGGTACATCATTCCGATGGTAGAGGGTTGATCCCCAGAATTTCTTGACAGTTACCCTGAGTTCAGAGCACGACTGCTGAAGACCAGCTTCAACATCTAATTCTTCACGTGTCGCCTGCATATGATCACAAAATTGTTTGGATACATGTATCATGTAAAGGAATGACAAGCATTTTGAAAATATGAAAACTAAAATTAAAAGACATCAAAATCTGAAAGAGACAGTAAAAATAGAAATGCTGCTATAGAATTGTAGGATCTCAATAATAATGACCTACTGCAAAACTCAGGACTTTTTTAGTGGATAACGGTACAGATTATATTAGTTTACAATCATTACCAATGTCAAGTGTCACTATTACATGTCAAATTTTTGGGGAACAAAATGACAGCAGCAGAACACGTCCTGCAAACAAACCCATTCTTATACATTTTGATTTATTTGACATTAATTCTTTTCAGAAGTAAGTGACTTCAATGATTAGTGTCTCTAATGCTTTCCAACATTTTGGACACATGCATACTCAAAGGAAATTTGTATTCCAAGTTCTAACATATTTCCCACTGGTCCATGCTAACGGCAGTTTTAATCAAACCAGACTAGTGTTACCAGGCTTTAGCAAATAACTGACAATAACTACTTGGTTGTACAACGTACCTCTTCTTGCAATGCCACAGCTGCAACATTCTCCTGTCCTAGTTGCTGAATTAAATCAGGTACAACATCCTCTGGTTGACCAGTTCTTACCACAAGACCACTGAAACAAAAACAGCAAAGATGAATCATCATGATTGATCAACATATCCACTTCATACACTTTAAGTATTTGTAGAAATTACCAAATACATAATATTGAGACCCAAGATCAACCAAGACAAGCAAGTTATTGGATAACTGCAGAAACACCTCACTATTGCCTACAGGTCACACACATTATAAAAATACAGTTAGATTTTTTGCCATTAAGAATATGCTTTCAAACTTAATTAAATGGAATTTCTCAACAACTAGTTTTCATCCCAAATATGGCCAATTGCTGTAAGGTTGCCAGGACATCTTGAACTGCAATAAAAACGAATAATAGTTTGGGCTTTTGGACCATTCTTTTTCCCAATGACTGGGGTATTAAAAAAAAAAAAAATCTAGTTTCAGGTAATTTTACTTGGTACAATTTTTTATCTTAGAATAAAATGTATTTAATGGAAGAATGCAAGGTTCAATGAGTGCAGCAGTCTGATAAATTGAATTGCTTAAACTTACAGAAGGATTGAATATCTGTTTCCATTATTCAAATAATGACGAATTATTCATTTTTTTACTTTCCAACTGATTTAAGTGTTGCCTCTAAGATCTTTCTCAACACTTTCCCACGGAGAATTCTGAGCACTCGACCGAGTGGGCGCGTCGGTGGCCCATTTCGCGCCGGGAACCCAAAATGCCATGTCCCTTTGAAAATGTCGGGGCCCCATCAAAGCAGCTATAGCGGGAAGATAACACTTCGGTGGCATCGGTGGCCCAATGCCAGAACCTAGATAGTTCTGCTGAAAGAGAAAAATAGATTGTAAGACAACAAAAAATATATACTAGAACATAGATATCAAGCAAACAGCGTCTATAGGGCAAAATATACAACTTCGACAGCATGTGGTGCAGATCTCAGCTTAAATTAAATTTACATCATTGATCATACTAGGATGTATTTGTTTTTCCAGTCCATCCATGGTACAACAAATTCAGTATACAAAAAGCTAAAATACACGGACTAGATAGTTTTCCGCTACTCAGTGGATACTTTAATGCGTATTACTGTTTGAACAAGAGGGGCGATCATAAAGCAGGGACAGTTGTAAGATTAATAACAACATTTAACAGAAAGTCAGAAAACAAGCAGTGGTTAGCCTGTCCTATGATTTGTATAGGCAAAAAAAAAAAAAAGGCCCCCACCAAATTGGCACAAAACTAAATGCTATCCAAATGCCAAAAGCTCTCTCCCTCACTCGCTTCCGCTCCCTTACATACACATATACCCACGCCCCCCCCCCCCCCCCCCCCCCCCCCCCCCGATCAAATCCTGCACAACCCAACTGGCTGGTGTTATATAGAGAAAGATGCTGACATGTATGTCTATACATGAAAATCAAATCATCTTCCAAAGTTCAAGCAGGAATTAATTCAGTCAGACAGAACTAGTCACACAAGAAAACCATGCCATTCTGGCATTTACCTCATTGTCATCGGTATCGGAGTCATCTTAGAAGGCAGATGATTATCTTCATTTTACTTGCCATGTTCACTCAATTCTTGATGCAAAGAAGCAGAAAATGAGAAAAAAAACATCTATTGATAACACTACGAAACCAAAATTGCCCAACAATGATAATATCATTCTCTCATTATGGATCGAATTCTAATTCTTTACATTTTTTTAGAACTCCTGCTGTACTTCATATGTACTCATATCACTTTAGCACGGACGTAACAGAACAAATTGCGGAACGAGAAATATTTCCACATGCTGCATGTAACATACAATATGTCCCACACCTCTACCAAGTACTAGTCTACATATGTCATTGCGTTGTATGGTGGACCCCTTTGCGTTACAGCCGCACCAAAATTGATGTAATTCTTGTCCCTTCTTGCCATCTTAAACCAATATACTCAAAAATACTTATCAGAAACCAACAAAAGTATACATTTTTCTGGAAAGCTTATACTTCGCAGAGAAATCTCAGTCAATCCAAGGTCAAGTTGCTATACAGGGGTGTCTATAAAAAATTTAAGGGTAATATCACAAAAAACATATAGATTTGCTGCATATGATGCACAACTCATTACATTTGTTCAGTATTAAGTCATGCGCTCAAAATTGAATGTTATGTTGAGAACTAGGCCAGTTCGACTGCGCCAGTCGTAATGGCGGTATGCCTCCGGCAGCCTGCACTCCCACCCAATGATGTAATTGAAAAGCTTCAAGTTTCAAAAACCATGGTAGCAAGACAATTAGATGAATAAGCATAATGATAAAGCCCATGTGACCTGTTGACCAATGCTTACAGTAAAATCCAATTTTAAGCCGCCTCTCCATTTATCGCTAGCTAACGAGCCCAAATCAGACATATTTAAGCGCCCTGGTGACCTTTGACCTCTGACTTTCAACTCCAAAATCGAAATCAGTAAATTGGTGCCTTTATATAGATACTTCTCCCAAGTTACATCAAAAATCGAGAAAAGTCATACTCAAGTTATCACAGTAATGAGCCCAAATCAGACATATTTAGAGGCACGGTGACCTTTGACCTCTTTGAGCTCCAACAACTAATCAGTCATTGGTTGCTCATAATACATACTTCACCCAAATAACATAAAAATCTGCACAGGCCGGTCTCTCAAGTTATCATGGTAACGAGCCAAACTCCAGACATATTTTAGGCTCAGGTGACCTTTGACCTTTCAGGCCCCAAAATCTAATCAGTTCATTCGCTGCCTCCACTAATACGATACTGTCACGCCAAGTTACATCACAATTCCGACCAGCCGCCTGCTCAATTATCACGTCGCAGGGTAACGAGCCCAAAATCAGACATATTTAAGGCCCGGTGACCTTTGACCGTTCAGCCCAAAATCTAAATCGTTTCATTGGCTGCCCTCATAATACATACTTCACCCAAGTGTACATGACAATCCGACCAGCCCGCTGCTCAATCTATCGCGCGTAACGAGCCCAAATCAGACAAGGCCCGGTGACCTTTGACCTTTGCAGCCTCCAAAATCTAATCAGTTATTGGCTGCGCTCATACTACATACTTGCGTCCTAGCTTACATCAAAATTCGATCAGGGTTCTCAAGTTTGCCCTGGTAACGAGCCCAAATCAGACATATTTAAGGCCCGTGCCTTGACCTTTTGAACCTTTCAGCCCCAAAATCTAATCAGCTTCATTTGGCGTGCCCCATATTACATACTTCACCCAGTTACCATCACAATCCGACAGCACTCTCAACGTTGTCGCAGTAACGAGCCCAAATCAGGACATATTTAAGGCCCGCTGACTTTACCTTTGCACCTTCTCAGGTCCAAAATCTAATCAGTTCATTGGTGGCTCATAGTACATACTTGGTCCTAGTTACATCAAAATCCGATTGGGGGTTCTCAAGTTATCGCGGTAACGAGCCCAAATCAGACATATTTAAGGCCTTGTGACCTTTGACCTTTAACCTTTCAGCTCCAAAATCTAATCAGTTCATTGGTGGCTCATAGTACATACTTGGTCCTAGTTACATCAAAATCCCATCAGGGGTTCTCAAGTTATCGCGGTAACGAGATCCGGTAATGGACGGACGGACGGACGGACGCACGGACGGACAACCCGAAAACATGATGCCTCCGGCAACTTCGTTGCGGAGGCATAAAAAGCACACTCTCAGCTTTAAGAAAATGTATGGTTTTACTACTTTTTGATTTTCAGATGGAGTGATACAGGGTGTGACAAAATATGTTTAAAATTACATTGCGATTTGTTACAAAAACATTAATTACATTAATTAAACAAATAGTTTAGTAAACCTAACTAACAAATTTTAGAGATTAATTAGATTATTGTTTAATAAATGGATCAGTAGAGTGTATTTAAAAATTTCAACCAAAATGTAGCCCTGAAGTGAACATACATGTGTGTCCTTACATGCAGTACTATCATGCTTCATAACGTGTACAAGTCAATGGCAAGCACAAGCTACACCAGTCATTAATTAAGTAATAAATGACCTAGAAGACAATTAATTTCCTTTTACTATTGAGAATTGTGAAGTACAACATGTGTCAAGTTAGATAGATGCATATCACAACTCCAGGATAGCTCATCTGCTGCAAATAGTATGAAAAACAAAAGAGTACTGGTGAATATGCATTTTCCCCATAGAGATTGTACACACTCCTCCTCCGCTTATCCTCCTCCGCTTATCCACCAGATTTACCCTCGTTAACATTTTTTGCATTTTTCACTAATTAAACAAAGTGTAATGCAAAATTGCTTATCGGATTTCAAAATAATTTTGCTGCAGAATGAGCCCAAATTCATTATAATTGGATAAAGGATAGCTCTGATGCATCAAGTTCAATTAAGAAGAGGACTGAAAAATGTAACGCCACCAGGTATTTGGGGGTCCCACCATACGACGCATGACCATATATGTGGTCCCGAGCAGAGCTGCACGGACTACATACGCCCAACACTGAAAAAAAACACACCAAAGTTTACACTGTGTGGATTGAATGATCCAGTCCACACACGAAAAAGGACTAGACGGTTGTTTTAAATTTTGGAAAATTAAAAAATGAAACTTAGCTTAGTGAAGTGTCGAGTCCTCGATCATTTTCAAATTATACATGGTCATTTGTATAGACTATCCATTTTATATTTCAGTATAATTGTGTTTAACCAAAGTGTATTTCAGAGCACATTCTTATGCCACGATAGACCAAAGGCTTCAGTCTATGACTAGATCTATGTCTACTTCGGTGGCTCCGCTGAGACAATGTCTGGCTCCACTGACCTCCGTATACAGAAGGTAGGAAAATGTAATTTTTAACAAAAATATTCCCCATACCAGGCTGTTTTCTCTGACTATAATGCCACGACTGGATTAATAAAAACGGCCACACAGTCTTTGTGCACAAACTAGTATACAGTTGTCGCCATACATGCCATATGTGACATGTCGCCTGATGTGAATCTATAATATAAAGCCTAGTTACCATTGATTAAATCAAGGCACCTTCTCTTTCTTACTTTTAATAGGGAGTTCGGTGAAATCCTGTTTATCAAAATCATATCTGCCAGTACACAAAAATGATCCATTCAGTCCAGCGGCTAAGCTCCAATTTTTGGCCAAATTGTGCACTTTTTGATAAAAGCAACAAACTTTCCATATGTTTAGTACATGGCAAGAGATTAGATTTAAAAGGGGGAGCCCAGTCCAATTATCCCCCTGGGGGCCACAATAGGTCAATGAACTTTTTTTGCTAAAATTACTATGTGGGTTGAACAAATTGAAGATAGATTTTCAAAGAAACCTTTTTTTACCGCAAATATCATTTCATATTAAAGATAATTAAATTTTCTACAAGATGAAACCATATTCAATTGGATATGACGCAATTTTTTAGGTGGTTTTGGGTCAAAAACCACATTTTTAATCAATTTTTGTGAAACTTTGAATTTACATATACGCATGTTTTGTCATTATTTTTAGAAAATATTAGCTCAAAAGAATTCAAACTTTCTTAAAAACTGTCTTTGACTATTGTCTATATTGTGTGAAAATTACAAGTTAATTACATTTCTACAGCAAATGTTGGCACGCTTCAAAGTTCGTAAAGTAGTATCAGCCAGGACGGCATTTTGTACGCACAGTTCAAGCAGGCCAGGTACTATGCAACAATGCGCATTGGGTTTGCACGTTTGCACCGCACATTGTGTACATCTCTGCATCGATTCAGAATATAGGTATAATTTATCTGTGGAACCTGGTTTACTCTGTTGATTTTAATTCGATTTTGCCTTGTAATCCAAACACCACAGGTACACCTGTGTTAAGTCATTAAAATTACAACATTATACAAACGATATATGAATAAATTGTAGAGCTGCTTAGCTGGTATAAATTCAGCACTTTTCGATCAAACATTTTCCAGGAATGAAGTATATCACATAAAGAGTTATTTTCCGACTCGGCGTACTTTTTAGATTTGACTCCTGTTGACCCTTAGGGATCAAAGATCAATTTATTGTAAAATGGTGTATGTGCAGATGTATTTACAGTCTTGATGGTGACAGTTGAAATGACTTACAATTCATAATCTACATTCTTAGGTCTCTTAACTCTTAACAATCAATTAAATTACATGTGATAAGTGTGATAATGTGCTTTCATTCATTCATTCATTCGTTCATTCATTCATAATTCATTCACTCAACCAGATAAATACAATGTTACAACCAATTAATCATAATAAAAAAAATTAAATATGGCTTGGAACCGCTGAAAAGATGGATGCTTATTGAAATGGGGTCAAATCATACAATTAGAATCAAAGAATGGAATTTACAACCTGTCAATTTTGGTGGTTGTATGATAAGATACAAGAGCTGTAAAATACATTTCTGAATTCAATAAATACAGTCAAGGGGAACTCTTACACACACATACACACGTGCACACACAGAGTCCTGATGAAACATATAGGTAAAGTAAAATCGCAATTGGATTGGAATTTGAAAATAACTAATAACTAATAATTCTAGTAGAATCTCTTTTACAAAGTTTCGAAATCTATATAAGATGGTTTTAATATAGCGATGCAGGTGTAGATGTCACTTGGACAATGAAAATGATGCTGCTGACGGGTAAAGTATGGGTGTACATTGGAATTAACTGTAAATATGTTACATTATTTTTTCCGGGAGAGCTTTTACCTGTACAGAATTTATAAAAATCAATGTATTTAAAATGATTAATTTAAAAAGAAATAGTAAAACCTTCAACTTTTTAAATAAAATGGTACTTGAAGAATGTATATGTAGTTTCATTGTCCTTTCATTGCTTTCTTTTGAAACATAATATAGTTTCAAGAAATGGGATCTCACATGAGGTTGGATAAAACTACATGTATTATAAATCATATATAAAACATTTTAATCCCTTTTAGACAGATTTACAATTTCCTTCACGTCACTACTTCATCAGTTTAGGAATTCATTAAATGCAATATACCAAGAAATTTTCAACCTAGATATTTCTGAGCCGGCATTTTAAATTTGTACCCTTCTATTCCCTGTTCGGAAAAAAATATTTGTTGACAGATTTAGCGATAATTTATTAGATTTAAACATGCATTTTTTGCAGTTTGCATTGGTTTGCAGTTTTGTAATGAAATGAAGTAAAAGTGCAGCCGTTCAGGTAACAGTTTGATACGCATTTTAATAAAAGCTAAGAACTTACAGGGGTTTTTACGGAATAATAATTTATATCTGATTAAGATGCAACATATTAATTACTTAG